>PVJD01001949.1:0-230296 GCA_004026545.1 Mormoops blainvillei | reverse complement strand
TGAATTTGCACACACTGTCAGTGATTTCTTGGGATTTTATATTATTCCTGCTGGAAGGGTGGAGGAGGGGGTGCTCCCAGCTTTGTGGCACCAAAATATGACTTCACCTTCTGGTTGGGAGGGGCCCTGTGGTTGTGACTTCCAGGACCACCACCACAAGGGGTTCCTGTCATTAACTGCTTCTCTTTGATCATGCCTGGAGGCAGGGGAACTGGTGAGATGAGGTCAGTTCCTACTTCCTCATTCCACTAGTTGGGATTTTTCCCTAATTTCTTTCCATCTTTCCTCAATAACACAAAGAGCATGCGTCTGAACTGTTTTCTAGTGTGCATGTAGATGCATAAAGTATCCAATCATGACCTGATAGATTGTATTTGGGTATGAGTGAGTGTTGTAAAGACCTCATTTATGTGGTATTTTTTAAATGAGGTGCTCAAATTTTTTAATTTTTTATATCAATGCAATTTAACACTTTAGAAAAAAAGTTACATATTATTTCACAAAGTAGATTTTTTTAAAAATATAGAATGAAAGATTTGGATAGATTTCAGAGGACTTAAGAATTCACACTACAAATAAAAATCACTTCTAGAACGGTGGGTAAGTGAATTGCAGTTATCTTTGACCTCTCCCTATTGATTTCGATTTCTCCATTCCCGGCAACATTCATTTCTTTGTTAGGTAGTTCTAGATGACACAGATTTATTTCTAACACTGATCCACAATTTGACCTTATTTAATTGCCATCTTTTTATCTATGTTTTTTCAATTTGTAGCAATTCAGAAGAAACATGATCTCTGCTGTGTAGCAAAATTTTTAAATACTTGAAAATATTTACCATTGTTTCCACATCACCAGTATTTGATTGGTTCAGCTCAGATACCATATCTTCTAGATTTCAAAATTTTAAGAACCACAGAAAAATACATTTTTCTTCGTCTTGATGACCACAATTGTTGGTCATCATATGTATTTTTACATACGTATTTTTATACGTATTGTTATTGAATGCCTTGAAGAGATGATTTAGCATGTGAGTCTGTTTATTTTATTACTGACTAGACTCCAGTCTGCTATACTTTGTAGAGTTTATTTATACATCTTCTGGTATTCTGTTGGTTTTTGCCTCAGGCATTGGTTATGGGTACAATATCCCATTTGCTTATAATTATTATAATGTATAAACTGGATAAAATAAAACCTTCCAAGTTAAATTAAATAGCCAAAATCCATTAAATTAAAAACATTAATTTCAGGCTGAGCTTTGGGATACAGATTTTTTTTTAAGCTGTTCTGAAAGAATATTCTTGAACTATGTGACAGGTGATTTTCTCTTAATGAATAGTTATTGGGGCTTAAAGTGTGCCAGGTGATGAGAAGAGTACACTGACATGGTATCTTAAGAATTAAATAAAAATTCCCCCTTCCTCCCTAATCATATGTATTAAAATCTCATGATCCACACAGAACACCACTCATTTACTGAATATATGATATTGGAGACCTTGTATATTTCAAATGCCATACTAAACACTAGTAATAAAAAAGAGTTAAGGATATACTCTTTAATATTAAGGAACTAATAGTCAAGCCAGGAGAGAAATACAGAGTCCAGCACAAATAACACCACTTTTTTCATTACAAAATCCTTTTTTCACAAAATCATAAATACTAGGACAAAAACCACTTTCTCGGGTCCTCTTTCCCAGAGCAGGCAGGACCCTACAAAGCATGACTGACCCTAACTGTCTTATGAGCCTTTATCCTCAGGACTAGAAAATTCCTGGAAGCACCCTGAAGTTGCAGAGGCTCAGGGAACTTCCGAAATAGGACACACCCGAGGACAATGACCACAGAACCTTGCAGCAAAAGATAACATTGAAACAAGTTGCAACCCACCTGAAACATCTGGCTTTACAGCCACAACCTCCCCATTACCTGATAAAAGCTTACAGCCCTAACCCCTCAGGGCTGGTGCCAGTGCACATCTCCATACCCAGCCCTTGCCCTCCCTTGGAAAAATGAAAATAAAAGCTTTACTCTTTGCACTTTCTTCACTTTGTGATTATTTCACAGTCCGCATCACCAACCACCCTAACAATAGGCATGTAATTCTGTAACATAAGAATATCACACTCAGGCACACGATATGACATTTTAGGTGAAATGTTCAAATCGCTGTCATTCTCATGCAAGACATTCATGTACCCTACCAACCACACTCGAGCAGGCATTACTTCTGCCAGATCCTGTATAAATTCAAATAAATAAAATTTAATGTTTCGAGGCCCTAAGAAATGTACATCTAAAACAACAAACTAATCTTTCTGGTAATATTTAGAAAAATTAAAAAGAAAGTTATATTTGCACCAACTATTAAAAAGAGTAGGAATCAACCATATTTTGTTTTTAAGAGAAACTTAAATATAAAGAAATGCAGATTAAGAGTATAAGGATGGTGAATGGTATACTCTGCTGCAAAAGCTAATCAAAAGAAAACAAGTGATGGCTCCATGAACATGACAAAATATTTTTCAAGTTCAGAAGTTCTATCAGAGAGAAAGAGGGCAGTTTTTAATAGCAAAATAATCAATTGTTTAAAAAGAAATAATACTCATATATCTATATGCTAATAACAGAATTTCAATTTACATGAAGGAAAAAGCATAACTATATGGAGAAAAAAGCATTACAGCAAGAGATTTTCACAATTCATTTTTAGTATTTGACAGAATAAATAAAACAACCTTATTGACCAAATTAGTTTACTTGACCTTTGTAGATAACTATACTCAGCATATGCAGAGCATACATTATTCTCAAGTATAAGTGAAACATTTTCTGAGGTAAACCCTTGAAAAATCCCAGTAAGCTTCAAATAATTTCAAACTCACATAAAGCATGTTTTATCACAAATAGTTAAAATAAATATTAATAATAAAAATACATATAATTATTCTTTGGGCTTGAACCATCACAGTTCTAAATAACCCATATATTAAAGTGTGAATGGCAAATAAAGTTAGAAAATATTTTGAAATGACTGAAAATAAAAAAAAAATTAAGTGTAAAATTTGTGGCACATGGCTAAAGCTTTATTACAGGAAATTTGAAACATATAAATATCTACATTAGAAAAGAAAAAAAAAATAAATTAAGGAGGTAATTGTTCACTTTGAGAATTCCAAAATACAGGCTAAATTTAACCCAGTCTAGATAGCAAGACTAAAATAAATATTAGAGCTGAAGTTAATAAAATAGTTAATTCAAAAACAATAGAAAAATTAACTAAACTTTAGTTAGTTGGTTAAAGCATTTATAAAATTAATGCAATCTTAGCCATAGCAATAGAGAAAAATAAAATAGAAAACAAAAACCACTAACATTAGTGAAGAAGGTAGAATCTTACATCTTATTCTTAAATGAATAAGGTTATTCATTTAAATAATAATTTAATAATAAGGATATGAAATGAAGTAAGAGATATAAGAAGTAAAAGATATTTATGAAATTCTGAAATAAAAGTGTTGGGGAATTTTTTTTTTCTGTCTACATAATTAAAGTTATCTGTTTCACATACCTTATATTGTCAGCTGAATATTCTGTCATTCAATCCTCTACACCTATTTTTATTGACCATTAATAATAGAAAGCCATTTCCATTCCAGAAGATGGCCTTGTCCCACATCTAAATAATAGGTGGCAAGCAGCCAACTACAACAGATTATGACAGTTGTAATCAGGAAACTCCACTCTGGCCCTGTGTTTATAATGGCTAGTGGAAGAGGGTTGCAATCCATCGAAGGTGATATTTGCTATTAAAGGAAAATTTCAGAATATGAGTTATATCTAGAGAAGATTCTTGAAAACATAGTTATATATTTTGGTCCTGGCACTTCAGACTTTTGCAGTTTTTCACTCTCTCGTACCTTATCTTGTGTCAGTGAGGTACATCCATTTGAGGCTTTGAAGGAGTGACTGTGTCTTAGGTGTCTTTTCTCACTTCTAACTGTCAGTATATTTTATTTAAACAGTTGGCCCGAACATGGTGCAGACCACTTTGTAAACTGGAGGGAAATCCTTGGGTTAAAATAATCTAGTGAATCAATTCCTATTCAAACCATATATTTGTGCCCCAGAACTTTAACATTACCTTTAATCTTTAGAACCATATCATGCACTTCTTCATATTCCTTAACTTCTTTTTTTATTTAACATGAAAAAGAATATTCACAATTATCATAGCAACCACATATGCATACACCCACAATCAGATGATGTTTGCAGTATACAAAGGAGAAAAATTTATATATATATATATATATATATATATATATATATATACACACACACACACACACACACACACATGCAAGTCTTCTAAAAATTATAAATGGTTAAATCATTTTGAAAGAAACATGATTAAAAATTTTATTATCAGCTCAGTGAATAAGTGGCAATATGTTATATATTATCCCTATATATGCTTTCACTATATTTTATCTTTCAATATTTCTCTATTTTCTAAAATGCTTTTCTTCATTTATATTACTTTTGAAGTCTTATATTTTTTTATAAAGCCTTCAGGTAGCTAATTATAAGGGTGATTATGTCTCCGGGCCCATCTTGCCTCAAGATCTCACTTAAACTAAAATGAGAACAAAACAAAATCTGGCTGGAGGGAAATGAAATGTTATTTCCAGAGTTATCACATTATGCTATCCAAAATGCTCAATTTTTAACAAGAATTTATAAAACACACAGAGAAACAGTTCGGTATGGCACATACACATAAAATAAAACTAGTCAATAGAAACCCTTTCTTGGGGGTATAGAGACTTTAAAACAGTTCAAAATGTGTTCAAGTTGAAGGATAATATACAAAGAAGTAAATTAAAGGATGAAAACAATATACCATGAAATAGAGAGTATGAACAAAAAGATGTAAATTATATTAATAAAATTGAATGTAAACTCTGGAGTTCAAAAGTACAATAACCAAATGGAAAATTCACTGTAGTGAAAATTGCTAGAGTACTTCTGAACTGTAAGAAGAGTCAATAAACTTGAATATAGATAAACCGAGATTCTACAGTTTGAAGATAAGAATAAAAAAGTAGGAGAAAAAAAGAACAGGAAATCGGAAACCCGTGGATACTATTAAATGTGCCTACATATCTGTGAGCCACACAGTAGACCCATAAGAAGAGGAGCAAAGAAGGGGCAGGGAAGATATTTGAGGAAATAATGAATAAAGTCACAGACCTGATGAAAACATTAATCTATATATCCAAGATGCTTAACAAACCCCAAGCTAGATTTAACTCAAATATATCAATAATGACTTCCAATATCACCTCCTTGTTAGAGGAACTTAGAATTATCTGCTCCATCCTAATAGTGAGTAAAAAGTTGAACAGACTGAAAAACGACCTCTTCTTGGATCTATAACACAGAGGAGAACACAGGGCAAACCACTGTTCTGTACTGAAAAGACAAACCGGCAAACACAAGGGGTCATGGCTTAATGCAGCAGAGACTCACCAACAGAAACCAACGCAGGGGCTGTTATCCATGACTAACTGGGGGCACAGTGTGTAGAAGTCTGAGAGTAAAAACTCCTGAAGAAACCCTACAATATTGTGAGATTTACCTCCAGGAATTCGAACAGATTCCCACAGTAAAAATAGGGGAAAATTTCCCTTCTGCTTCCAGAAGAAAGAGTGGGATTGGTAAAGAAACATTTTAAAATATTCCAGAACACTATGGTCTTAACAAGGACTGCCCTCAGGGCAAACAGTTAATCAGAGCCTAACATGCAGGGGTATCATCAAAGGCAAAATGACTGGGGAAGGCAATAACCAACTCTAGCCCGCTCTAGCCACCCTGTGCTGACAAAAGGGGAGAAAAAAAAATACAAGAAACCCTTGACTAACTAAAAGATTTAGATCTAATCATAGGACTACGAAACATTTCCCCTTCCCTCACATATCACGGCCACATTACTAAAGACTAATTTATATCAGTTTCTTTTACCCAGTAAAGCAACTATTAAAAAATTTCAAGGCACATCAAAGGGCAAAAACACAATTTGAAGAGAGCCTGAGCAAACATCAGTACCAAGCATGACTTTGATATTATCTGGAATTAACAGACCAGGGATTTAAAAATGGGGTGGAAGGTAGAGGAGATATGGGGGGTGGGTAATGGGACAACTGTAATAACATACTCAATAAAATATATAAAAAATAATAAATAAATAAATAACAACTATAATTGTTATGCTAAGGATGCTAATGAATAAACTAGTGAACATGCATATGACAATGTAAGCAAAAAAAAAAAGAAAATCTAATGAAAGGATCAGAAAGAAACGCTGGACATAGAAAATATTGTAACAAAAATTAAGAATGCCTTTCATGGACTTATAGGTAGGCTGGGCATGGCTGAGAGAAGAATCTCTGAGGTAGAAGACACATCAATAGAATCCTCAGAAACCAGGGAGCAAAGAAACAGTTAAGGCAAAAAGGAGAAAAAGAAAACCCAGAACAGAATATCCAAAGACTGCATGACAACTACAAAAGGTATAACATACATGTATTAGAAAAAACAGCAGCAAAGAAAGAGACAGAGAACTATTTCAGACAGTAATGGCTGAGGACTTCCCCCGGATCCAGTAAGCTCAGACAACATCGATGACATAAAAGCGGAAACAACTAAAAAACATTATTTCTAAACTACAGAAAATCAGATATTTGTATTACTAAGTGAAAGAAACCAATGTGAGAAGACTACATACAATGTGATTTCAACTATGACATTTGGGAATAGGCAAACCTATGGAAACAATAAAAAGATCAGTGGTCCTGGAGATGGTTGTGAGGAGGGATAAACAGGCAGAGCACAGAGGATTTTTAGGACGGTTAAAAATACTCTGCAGGATATATGTCATTATGCATTTATCCAAACCCAGAAAATGTGCAACATGGAGAGTGAAGCCTAAAGTAAAATGATGATTTGGGTCATTATGGCATGTCAACATAAATTCATCTTTTGTAATAAAGATACTGTGCTGATGAGTGATGTTTAATATGTGGGAGGCTACACATTTGTGGGGACAGGTATTTGGGAAATCTCAGTACCTCCCTCTCAAATTTGTTCTGAACCTAAACCTGCTTTAAAAAAAAAAAAAAGTCTTAGAGAGAGAGAGAGAGAGATCCACACTAAGTACAATATAAACATGGCATGGTGAAATTAACAAAACCCAAGGCAAAGAGAGCATCTGGAGGGCAATAAGAGAAAAATGACTCATTCCATACAAGGAACCTTCAAAAACTAACAGCTCTTTTCTTCAGAAACCATGGAGGCCTTAAGGCAATGACATGACTTATTCAAAGTGCTTAAAGAGAAGATTGTCAACAAAGAACTCTATAAGCAGTAAAATTATCCTTCAGAACTAACAGATAAATTTAGCCATTGCCAGATAAGTGAAAATGAGAGAATTAATTGCTAGCAGATCTACCCAACAAAAATTCTAAAGAAAGCCTTTGTAACTTAAATGAAAGAACACAAAAGAACAATTAAATCCTAACAAAGAAATAAAGAGCACTGGTAAAAGTAACTACATTGGTAATTATAAAAGGTAGTAAAATATATTTTCACAACTCTTTTTACTTTGTGGTTTAAAAGACAAGTATGTATACTAACGATATAATGCTACATTGATGTGATTATAATACATAAACATGTATACAAACATATACAATAATAGCATAAGTGAGAATAAGAATGATGATATAATTAAAGTTTCTGTATACTATCAAAATTATTTTAGTATGAACCTAACTACAATAGTCCTCCATTATATGTGATATTTCTTTCCAGTTTCAGTTACTTCAGTTGACCTCAGTCTAAAAATATTAAATAAAAATTTCAGAAAAATAAAACACTTTATATGTTTTAAATTGTGCACTGTTCTGAGTACCATCATAAAATTGTATGCCATCCAGCCCTTATGTGTGTTGTGTAAACTACCTGCCCATTCATCACTTAGTAGCCATCTCAGTTATCAGGTTCTGGAAGTATCACAGTGCTTGTGTTCAAATAGCCTTTATTTTACTTAATCGTGGTCTATAAGTGCAAGAGCAATGATGTCGGCAATTCATATGTGCCAAAGAGAAGCTGTAAACTCCTTCCTTTAAATGAAAAGGTGAGCACAGTATGGTAAGATATTTTGAGACACCACATTCAAGTAACTTTTATTTTGGTATATTATTATAATCACTCTGTTTTAGTTATGGTTGTTAATCTCTTATTATTCCTGATTTATAAATAAACTTTATCATTGGTAAGTATATATAGGAAAAATAGTATACTTGGTGTTTGTTACTGCCTGTGGTCTCAGGCATCCACTGGGGGGATCTTGGAATGTATTCCCCATGGATAAGGGAAAAATACTGAAGACTGCTTTGTGCTTAGACGTAAAATGTAATTCCAAGGTCAGTTACAAAAATTCCTCAAAAAATAATGTAAAATAAACAAAGAAAATAAAATGTCACCAAAAAAAAAGCCCTAATTTAACATAAAAGCAGAACATAAAGGAGAAATAGAGGAACAAGAACAATAACCGCAAGAGACATATAAGAAATATGGAGAACAAGTATCAAAATGAGAGATGTAAATCCTATTTTATCAGTAATTACATTAAATGTAAATCAATTATATATTCCAATAAAAATCAGAAATTTACAAGACTGATATTTTAAAAATTTTGCAAGCAGTAATCATAAGACTGGAGTGGCTATATTAACATAAGGTGAAATCTACTTTAAGACAAAAAGTGTTATCATAGATAAAGTGAGACATTTTATAATAATGAGTAAATTTAAGAATCAGGAAATTATAATAACAATAAACATATATGCATCTAAAAACAAAACACTGAAATTCATGTAGAATCATTGAGTTTCTGTTAATGAGTTGACTTTTTAAAGCACCTAAAGATGTAGCTTGGTTGCCAAGAAAACCAATCATAATTTGTAGGTTGGAACTTCCAGTTCCAAACTGATTTCTGGGGAGGAGAGAGGGGCTGGAGTTTGAATAAATCACCACTGGCCAATAATGTAATCAATCACGCCTATGCAATAAAAAGTCCATAAAAACCCAAAGGACAGGGTTCAGAGAGCTTTGACATTGGTAAACAGGTGACAATCTTGGAGGAGTGGCATACCTATGGAGGGCATGGAAGGTCCCTGTCCTTCCTTCACGCCTTGCCTATGCATGTCTTCCATCTGGTTATTCCTGAGTTATTTACTTTTATAATAAATGAGTAATCTAGTAAGTAAAATATTTCTCTGAGTTATGTGAGCCACTCAAGCAAATTAATTGAACTCAAGCAGAGGGGTATGTGAACCTCTGATTTATAAGCTGTTGGTCAAAAGCAGAGGTAACAACTGACAGTTGCAATTGACATCTGAAGTGGTGGTGGGAACAGTCTTGTGTGACTGAGCCGTTAGTGTGTGGAATTGAATGCTATCTTCCGGTAGATACTGCCATATATGAATTCAATCATAGGCCACACAGCTGGTGTCAGGGACTGCTTATTGGTGGCAGGGATCCCCTCCACACCCCTTCTCACACACATACACATTAAAAATTGTGTCTCGGGACAACTTCTTAGTTGGTGTCAGAGAAGTGGGATTTGCTAGATTGATTCTGGTTCACAGTTTGGGAAGAGAGAGGATGAAAGGACAGGGGGCGAAGATTTGGAGCAAGTGGAATGCTAGGAAGAGCATGGAAGCTCTGTGCCCTTTCCCCATTCCTTGTGCTCTGTATCTCTTTCATCTGGTTATTCCTTAATATAGCCTTTTAAAATAAACCAGTGATCTCGTATGTAAAATATTTTTCTGAGCTTTGTGAGTCACTCTAGCAAATTAATCAAAGCCAAGGAGAAAGAAAGTTGGTCAGAAGTTTAGGTGATAACCTGGGCTTGTGACTGGTGTTTGAAGTTAGCTGGGGGACACCCTTGTAGAACAGAACCCTTAATATGTGGAATCTGATGCTATTTCCAGGTAGATAGTGTTAGCATTTTGCTGCTTATTGGTGTGGAAACGCCTCCCACAGCCCCACAAACCCACAGCCCACCACCATACTTTGGAGTTGGTCCCACAGCATTAAGTTGGGCATATAATCCTGCTAGAAATAATAATAATATAACATTATCTAATGAAATGGGAAATATTAATAGGAAAAATTTTTAAAAAGGAAGAATTGATCATTTCAAATAATTGACAAATTAACAGACTTTTTGCTACATAAACTAAGAAAAAGAAATTATTGAATCACCTTGGCCAATGTCGCTCAACTGGTTGGAGCATCGTTCTGTAAACTGAAAGGTCCCAGGTTTGCTTCCTAGCAGGGCACCTGTGGAAGTTGCGGGCTGAGTTGCCTGTTAGGTTGTACTGGGGAGGTAACCAATCAACATTTCTTTCACACTGACGCCTCTATCTTCCTTCCCCTCTCTGTGGAATCAGTGGATATATGTTCGGTGAGGATTAATAAAAGAGAGAGAGGATACTCAAATTACTTAAATTAGGAATATAGCAGGAGACAATAGTTTCCATTGTTCATTACAAAAAATTTATACATTAATTATAGGAATCGTAAATTACATAACAGAAGAATTGGATAAATGTTTGGAAACAAAACTGACTGACAAGATATAGAAAATCTAAATGGATCTATATAAGACAAGTAATGTAAAACTTCTCCACAAAGAAGAATTCAGGCCCCAATGGCTTCATTATTGAATTCTATTTAGATATTTAAATAATCAATAGTAATCTTTCAGAAACTTTTCCAAAAATAGATGATGAAGAAACATTTACAAAATTACTCTCTGAGGTAAATATTATACTAAAGCAAAAAACTAAGAAGCTACTGAAAAGAAAACTACAGGCTTTTAGAATAGAACTGCAAAATATTTTTTAAAATACTAGCAGATCAAGTCCAGCAACATGTTAAAAAAATACACACACACACACACACACACACACACACACACCATGAACAAGGAAATTTATCTTAGGCATGTAAACTTTGCTCTACATCTGCAAATCAATCACTATAATAATAATAGGCCATTAATAAAACAACAGAAGAAAAAAACATGGTCAAGTGTATCAATTTAGAAAAGGCATTTGTTGAATGACAACATCTGTTCCTGAAAAAAACATAATCAATAAATTTGGAATATATGGGAACTTCCTTAAATTGAAAATGTCATCTGCTAAAACTTACAGTGAAAATCATATTTAATTGGAAAAAATTTTAAACTTTTATGCATATCTCTAAGATGCATCAGAAGAGAAGGATATCCATTTTCACCATTTCTATTCAACATTACAAGAAGTTCTTGCTTGACTAGTGAAACAAGAAAAAAGAAATAAAAGACATACAGACTAGAAAGAAAGAGGTAAATTTATCTCAATTTGAGAATGGCATAATTTTATATATGGATATTCTAAGGTCCACTAACAACTATTAGAACTTATATACAAGTTCACCCAAGCTGCAAGATATGCAATCAATGTAAAATATTTTATTAAAAAACTATATACTATAAATGAAAAACCCAAACATAAAATGAGAAAACAACCCCACTTTCAAAAGTATTAACAAGAATAAAATACTTAGAAAGAAATTTAACAAAATAAGGGCAAGACTTGTTCACTAGTAACTACATAATATTGTTGGAAGAAATTAAAAAGGATCTAATATAAAACTATCCATATCCATGGGCCAGAAAGCTTAAAATTGTTAAGGTGGTAATACACCCTATCTAGATCTACATATTCAGTGCAATCCCTATCAGAATTCTAGCTCCTTGTTTGTGATTTTGTGTGTTTGTTTTGTGGAAATTGACAGGTTGACCCTAAAAATGATATAATATTCAAGGGGTCCAGAGTAGCTAAAACAGTCTTGAAAATCATTACCTCATTTGGTAGATTAACACTTCCCATTTAAAAACTTACTACAAAGACATAGTAATCAAAACTATACGGTCTCAGCTTAAGGACAGACATCTAGATCAACTGGATCAGCACTGAGAGTCCACAAAGAAATCCTTACATTTGTGGTCAGTGGACAGGGGTCTCAAGACTTTAGTGTGGACATAATAGTCTTTTGAACAAATGGTACTGGAACAATAGGATCACATGAGAGAATAAGTGAAATGAACTCCTAATATGTAATCATATATAAAAATTAAGTCAAAATAAATTATAAGCTCAAATGTAAATGCTAAATCTAAAATTCTTAGAGGAAAACATGATCACCTTTTGAACTTGCATTAGACAATGGCTTCTTTAGATATGATACCAAAATCATATGACAAAAAAAGATAAAGTTCATCAAAATTAAATGATTTGTGAATTTAACTGTACCACCAAGAAAGTGAAACAGACCTGGCTTGGTGGCTCAGTTTGTTGGAACTATGGCCCGTACAGCAGAAGGTTAGGGGTTCAATCCCCAGGCAGGGCACATACGTAGGTTGCAGGTTTGATCTCTGGTCGGGGCACATACAAGTGGCAACGAATCAAATTTCTCTCTTACATTTATACTTTTTTTCCTCCTCTCTCTCTATCCCCTCTTTCTCTCTTTCTCTCTAAAGTCAATGACCATATCCTCAAGTGAGGATTTAATTTTTTTTTAAATGAAAACTAGCTGACAGGACCAGAAAAACATTTGCAAAACTTATAGCTGATAAGGAACTTGAATATAAATTATATGAAGAACTTTTATTCTATAATAAAAAGATAAATGTTCCAAGTAAATATTGATAACACATTTTAATAGATGTTTATCCAAATTAGATATAAAAATGGCCAATAAGCACATGAAAAATGGTCAGCATCATTAAATAAATTCAAATCAAAACCATCAGAGATCATTGCATACCCACTAGAATGGCTATGATAAAAAAGACAGACAATAAAATGTGTTAGCAAATGATATGGAGAAACTGGAACACTCATACATCAATGGTGATAATATAAAATGGTGCCATGGAGAACGATTTTCATAGTTTCTTACAGAACTACTATATGACCCAGCAATTCTAATCCTAGGTACACACCCAAAAGAATAAAAATGGGTATTCAAAAAAACCTGTACATAAATGTTCATAGAATTATTCTTTTTTAATTTAATCTTTATTGTATTTTTTCCATTACCCTTAATAACCAAACAGAGGAAACAATCAAAAATCCATCAACTGATGAATAATTAACAAAATGCAATATATTTATAAAATGAAATATTCATCTTTAAAAAAGGAAGCATTGATACATGATACAATATAGATTAACCTCAAAAGTATGATAAGTGAAATAAACAATTCATGAAAGAGTACTTATTCATATTTTTATTTATATAAAATGACCAAAAATAGGCAAATCTATAAAAGCAGAAAGTAGATTTGTGTTTGCTTAGGGTAAAAGCTGTGGGGTGAAAGGATAGTGACTCTTAATACATGTGATGTTTCATTATGGAGTGATAAAAACTTTCCAAACTCAGATTTGGTGATTGTTGCCCAACCCTGAATGTACTAAAAATTGCAGAATTTTTAGTGAATGTACTAAAAATTGCAGAATTGTACACTTTAAAGGGATGAACTTTGAGTATGTTAATCATAGCTCAATAAAACTATTTACACTAAAAAATCTATAGGAAGCACTTTTCTTTACAAAAACTTCCCTGAGTTACCAGTTACATGGCTTTTTTTGTGTGTTATCAGAGCCTGTTGTCTATTTTACTATTCTAGCATTTTTATGCTGACTCTAAATTATTTATCTTATAACTACCCCTCTCCAGACTCTAAGAGTCTTATAAATCAGGACTTTTCGTGTGTTCTTCTTTGATTTTTATCTTCAGCATTATATCTGGAACATAAAATAGTTAAAATATAGCTTCTTTAATACAATAGTTCTTGAAAAAGTAATACTTTTCTTGCACTTTATACATGGATTTCTATTTTGACACATCATCAGTAGGGCAAAATTCTTCAACGACCTTAATGAGTCAGCAACAAAGGCACATGACATTCGGTATTCTAGAATATAGAATCGTGTGTGTGTGTGTGTGTGTGTGTGTGTGTGTGTGAAGGAGAGAGGGGGAGGAAGAGAGAGGGAGAGAGGCTGTCATTACACATGTTGATTATTTCCAGAAAGGTCCTACATGTGATTACTGATATTAAAAAAAAAAATGTAAAAGTAAGCATGTTAAGTGTGGAAAATTGTACATCATATGATAGAAACATTAGTTATATGGATCCAAGAGTAATTTCTAATCTAATTGAACAGAAAAGTAATAATTAAGACAAAAGAGAAAAAACACCAAAAGTCTCCAACGAAAATTCTTTTTTCTTGGCTTTGGGTTGTTTTTTATTTTTTAAATATTTGTTGAATTTATTGAGGTGACGTTGGTTAATAAAATATATAGATTTGAAGTCTACTGTTTCATAATACATCATCTGTGCATTCACATCATCTGTGAATTGCATATCAGGTCTCTGTCACCATTTATAACCCCTTTACCCTTTTTTACCTGTCACCACCACCCCTTTCCTTCAGTTAAACACCATGCTGTTGTCTATGAGCTTTTGTTTGTTTGTTGCTTGTTTTTGCTTAATCCCTTTACCTTTTTCACACAGTTGCCTAAACCCCCTTTCTCTGACAGCTGGTGGTTTGTTCTGTCTATGAGTCTATTTGTATTTGTTTGTTTATTTTGTTCATTAGATTCCGCATATTGTAATATATCTGTTTTTCTCTTGCTGGCTTATTTCACTTAGAATAATACTCTTTAGGTCCATCCATGCTGTTGCAAAAGGTAAGATTTCCTTTTTTATGGGCAAGTAATATTCCCATATTGGGAAATATTGGGTAAATGTTCCACAGCATTTTTATACACTCATCTACTGATAGGCACTTGGACTGCTTTCAAATATTGGTTGTTGTAAATAACACTGAAAAGATCATAGGGGTGTATATGCTCTTTGGAAATTAGTGTTTCTGACTTATTTCTATATATTTCCAGATGTGGAATGGCTAGGTCATAAGGTAGTCTCATTTTTAATTTTTTGAGAAAATTCCATATTGTTTTTCACAGTAGCTGCACCAGTCTGCATTCCCACCTGTAGTACCTGAGGGCTCCCCTTTGTCTATATCCTGACCAGCATTTGTCGATTTATTGATGATAGTCATTCTGACAGGCATGAGGTGATATATCATTGTGGTTTTAATGTGTATTTTTCTGATAATTAGTACATTGAACATCTTTTCATATGTCTATTGGACATCTGTATGCTCTCTTTGGAAAAAAAAATGTTTATGCAGGCCTTTTGCTCACTTTTAAAATTTTATTGTTTGTTTTTTTGGTGTTGAGTGGTATAAGTTCTTTATAAAATTTGGATATCAACCACCTCTCTGATGTCTCATTGGTCCATTTGTTTAATTTTTCTTTTGTTCTTCTTGTCCAAGGAGATATATCAGGAAAAATATTATTACAAAAAAGTCCAAGATTTTATTGCCTATGTTTTCTTCTAGGGTTTTAATGGTTTCAAGTTGGTGTGGTTTTGTTTGTTTGTTTGTTTGTTTTTAGTTTCCTATGGTGCTATCACATCTCCCTGAGTATGGGCCTCTATGAGTGGTATTTAAGAAATGTATATTTGTTCTTCTCCAATAAATGAATGGTATCTGAAGAATAAAGTGTAATTTTGAATGGATACTCTATTTTCTATATAGAAGTGTCAATGACCTGTAATCTGTGTTATCAAATATCTTCTGGTTTCCCGTAAGTCAGAGAATCACAGAATCCCTTTAGAGCTTGGACAATCTTCTTAGAACCTCCATTTTCTCTTTGCCAATGATTTACAAAGATTTTATAATATGAAGCCATTTTTATGATTAGATAATGGTTATCTAATACCTATAATATCTAATATCTGTGATTAAATAGTGGTTTTATGGTTAGGCTATATCATAGTAGAATAGATTCCAAAGTCTATCACTCCTTGCAAACTATGCAGTAATAGATGTATTTCCATAAATAGTTTTCCTCTTACCCTAATTGTTTTGTGATCAAAAAACAAGGGATAATAACATTTTTTCTTAAAATGTATTAATTTCCCATTTCTTGTTCATTTCCTGAGTTTAATAATTTCAGTCTTTATGTCAAAATATGTAAGTTTGCTCTTTTTTCCCCTTAACTCTTTCTTGTTTTTTCTTCTCCAATAGAGCCATTGCTTTTGCACCCAAGACCAGAAAATTTGAGCTCAATTTTTATTCTGATGTCTAGTTTTCCTTCTTATCTACACTTCTGTGCATACCCATAATTACCACTAGAATACTGCTCAGGACTGTTTTCTTTTCATTTTGCATCTTATATTTTTTTTATTAACCACTTTTTCCTGCTATTTCACCATTCTAGTTTATGATGTTCCTACATCCACCACTCTGTGTCAGAGACCGTACAGTGACAAGACTTTTCTTTATAATTTTATGGCGGAAACAAATTCTTTGCACTTTTCAAGAGACATAATGAACAAATAGTATATTTTGTGGATTATACTTTGAAAATAAGATAGAAACTTTATTACAAGATAAAAGAAGAAAGAGAAAATACAGAATAAAGAAAGCAAAAAAAAGTGAAAGATGCAATTTAGTGTAATATATGGGGGGAAAAGTAATACATGAAAAAGCAGGACAGACACTAAATAATTATACATGGTGGGGAAAGAGTCCAAAATCAACAATAACAGGAAGTGAATAAGGACATGGGAAAGTCTGAGACAGGAGATTCTGCTTCAAAAACACCTAGTGAAAGCTTTAATTACTTACTCAGTGAGCTCATCAAGAGGTTGCCCCCAAAATCTTTGGGTGTAGAATGCCTGTTCTAGATGGGGTGGAACCAAGTAGCTCCATGTCTGGAGAATGAGCTGCCTGCATTCTACGCTTTGTCCCCCAAAGCCACCACATAGCACACTATTCAGAAGTGGCCCCATCATTCCATGCCTTGGAGAAATTCAATGAATTAAACTTTAGTTAAGAATAAAAAGCCATTATAAATTTTTGTCTCTATGCCTATGGATAAGCTTTGTTAATAGTGTGTGTTTAAAAAAATACTACATAGTGGAACCTAATGGAAACTTTCATGTGGTATTGTTTCCACCAAGCATAACTCATGCAGAAGAAATTAGAAGAAAGCAGGTAGACATTGACTTCCTTAAGTTTTTGTTTTAGATGTTTTCTGACTTTTAATTTATTCCTTTGGGGATAAAATGCTTCTCTTTTGCATTATTGATGTTGTTTTTAATGAACTCTAAGTATCATCCAGATTTTCTTGTACAATCTAAAATCATATTTAATATGTTAATTTTACCCTTCATTGTTTTGTTGTATGATTTGTTTTTAATCATCAGCTTTTAGAGAATCTTATTCAGGATTCAAAAAAACATTATTCCTCAGTGATTCTATTATATAATGAAGCATATTTGCAACATAATATTTTTCTTAAATCCATGGATATTATCGTCATATGTATTTTCAAAGTCTCCAAGAATGTCTTTGTGGAACTGAATTAAATATAGTTTAATTAAATTAACTAAATTAAATTACTCATTACAAGTAATAACTTTAAGCTTTAGAATACATTTGAATTGGAAAAGAATTTGAAACCTGGCTTAACAGCTCTAGTGCAGTGAGAAATTAATTTGCATTTTACCTCTTTTTAATAAATGCATAGATGGAAGACAATAAGAAAGATAAGAGACCCTGAAAAGCAGTTTTAAAATTATTAATTTAAAAGGGCATTTTCCACGGTGAGCAACTGAACTAAAACATGATAACTTGCTAAAGAAAAAGAAATGTTCAATTATAATAATATTAAATAATGAATCATGAAATATCTAAAAACATTAATTTCCTAGAGGTCATATTTTTTCACTGTACCCAATATAAGCACTAGGATATTGTTGCTAATCCTAATCAAGTCATTCTGAGAGATCTAACTTAGGTAATTGGTGAAACAGAGTTAGAAATGACAGGTAATGAAACCAGAGGTTTCATTAACAGGTAATGAAACCTTATGAGTTGATCCATTTCACCTGATATTTTTGCTACTGTGAATTTCTAGCACCAAGATAATTTTTATCTTGTTTTTTGGCTAGTAAATGTTTTTTCAGGGAAAATAGAAAATACCAACAACTTCTTAAGAAATGTTAGTCTTCTTCATAGGATAAATTTATGTAAGGTATACAAAAATTTGTAAATGAGTCTCTTGACTTAATTATATGACTATTATAGTGTTAGATAATAATACAAATCTTTCCCTACCTGACATTGGTCGCACACAAATTGTACCAGTGGAATCTTTACCTATTTGTCCTAGTGTGTTATCACCTGTAAATCAGTCAGTTTAAAACATCCAGCAGATGGTATCTATAAGTTGTGAAAGATCCAATGTTTTAAAAGATAATGCTGTCCCAAAAAATGCTGTCCCCAGAAAGCCTAACAGACTCTACTTCAGAAAACCAGCATTTAAAAGTTAGCAGATGCTTTTACCATGGACAGTGCTTAACACTGAGATAAAAAAACCAGCAAATGGAAACTTCTTAATAAAGAAGGGGAAGAAAACTAACACTAGTACACACACACTATGTGACTGCAATGGACATTGAAAAAGAGTGCATTTTTCATAAGGAATGTATTGTAAAATCAGGCCATGTAGACCCATACAAGTGTTTAGTATAGTTACCTTATTTTCTATACATTAAGAATCACTCAATAAGATAATGGCCTTCCTAGATTACCCCTTATAGGCATTACACTTATGCTTATGACATCAGTTAAACATGGGAATGAAAAATAGGAGAAATTCAGCTTTTATAAATTGCCAACATTGTTCTGATTAGAATATGCATGAGAAAATGATCTTAATTTCAGCATACACACAAGGAAGGTGTTTATTTTGCAATATAGAGATGAGGTGGAGAAAGTGGAGCATCATCACTTGTTTGGTTCTTCAGGCCACTAAAAGTCTATCATTATATAAAATTGCATTCCATTCAAAGCTATGGCTTAAGTATCTATTTTGGAATTTTAGAAGAATCATTAGGAGAGACACCTAAAATAAATTAATTTATATTACGTAAGCTAATTTAGCTATGTAAACATGATTTTAAATCATTTATATATTCATAACTAGACTTAAAATCATAAAGTGCTAATAAATTTTATTTTTAATAATGTTGCACACCATTTATTTCAATTTTATTGCCTTATATATTACCAAAGTAAAATCTCATTTTAATATGGCACATAGAATTACTAGAAATTCTCCAGACATCTAATCTTAAAACTACTTTTAAAGAATGACACTAGTCTATATCAATATGTTAGTAATGCTATTGATAAATTTAGTAACTGTTTTTTATTTTAAAGGAGCCATAAGTTCAGTAATTAAACAAATGTTATTTAAACACCTAGAATTGCCTGGCACATTTGCAAGCACATAGCAGGAATGACTCTCTTCATTAGGACATTTGGAGTCAAAGGATTCTGTTTGAATCATGATTTTGAATTTTTAAAAATCTCATGTTTTAGCATGTGTATGAAAGCTATTCCTTTAGAAGACACAATGTATGATGGAAAGAAGATAATTTGCACATGATTTTCAAATGTCTAACAATCTAATCAGATGAAATTGGCAGTGTGTGTCCATTATTGTCTAGGATAGAAAGTGGTCAAACTCATGAAAATAAGTCAATAGGCTATATGACAGATCTATCTGTATAACTAAGATGGATGTATCCAATGTTCATGGCTTGAGGGTATTAATCATGAAGATTGTACAACTTACAGCTGGTAGATCCAACTCATATTATTATTATCTAGTATGAAGCAATATTCTGATTTTAATTTGGCTTCCAATGCAACTTTGCCTAGAGGGAATGACTGTGAACCCAAGTATCATTTTATATGTCCTACTTTAAATTAACACATTGGCATTCTGATTTTAATGATTAGTTTCTGCAAGCTGTTTAATGTAACTTTCCCCCCAAGTGATTAACCCACCATTAAGCAAATGATGACAAATGAGATCTTTAAACCTACAATTTGACATGCCCTCTTTTTTTTTTTCTTTTTTGTCCAGGGCAATGCTACACTACAAGACCTTTTGGAATACCTATGTGAATTACAAACTCACTATAGAAATTCACACTAAAAAATCAACTTTCACATTCACAATAGCGAGGAAAACTTAAAAAACAAAAGGATATTAGACAATGTGGAGCTTAACCTTTCTTTAATTAATAAAGTAGAAACCGAAATAAAAAATGACCTGCATAGTATCTCAGTAAAAAAACAAAGGAGAAAGGAAGTTGCCTTTTGACATATTTGTACCTTCCAAATCTCCCTTGAGCTCCTACAACTGGCAGAACTTAATGTATATCTAAAACTCTAACTGCATGGGAGTCTGGGAAACATGGCCTGTAGCTTCTAGACTCTAGTGGAAAAGTATAAGAGAAGGAAGTTAAAATGGAATTTGAGCTATAACATATGACACAGTAATTTTTGTTATTGTCCCAGATAAATATTTTTGTATTTTCTCCAGGTAACGTGTGAAGACATTTACTTACCATGGGATTATTTGTGAAAGCAGTGAGTTGGAACATATCTATGTCTAATAAATAGAGAGAAAGAAAAGTAATATATGGTAGATCCATATTATATGCGTATATGGCTATAAGCACTTTACACATGTAATGTGTGTGTATATTATATATATTACATATACATTTTTCAATAAAACAATAGCTTAAGCATTTTAACAAGGCTGCTTATGGTTTTAAATGCCTTAATGAATACCTTAATGAATAAGACCAAGACTATATATATATATATATATTTATTTATTTATATATTACACATATGAAGCAGTAAGAAGCAGCAAACTAGATATATATATACCTCAAGAAAGTGTAAAATAGTTTCGTGATAAAGAGATACGTGAGATACCTTGCAAAAATAGAACTTACAGAAATTGAAAACACTATGAACAGTATGTATTTTATAATATGCATGAATTAGTAAAATAATGGCATGCATATTCAAGTATATATTTATCAAATACTACTGCAGCCACCTGTGGGAATGCTTCTCATTACCAATTTCAACCTGAAACCCATAGAGAAAAGGGTATTCTGGAACATATAGTTCCTGTCTCCTCCTCTATGATGGAGATATTACTTACACCACACAAACAGGCACCGTTTGTTTTTTAAATTCACAAATAGCTGCAGCCAAAAGATCCTTGGTGAGGATCAAGGGCAAACTGGTGATTGTATATAACATTCACCTTTGTTAAAATATAACTTATTCATAAGCCCATTATTGAAGAACTGAAGTGGAAAAAGTGGCTGACTGACATCTACAGAAAATGTAATTTTTGTCCCTCTAATTATTGAAATCTTCTGTGGTGGATTTCCTCTGGTGAATGATTACATGGGACATGGCTATAACTACACTTATGTCTTTCAAGAGGCCATGTTTTAACCAAGATCTCTAATTTTTAAATTATGCTCCTTTAAGTTCCTGATCCAAAACTATTATCAATGGCTCATGAATCAGGATAGATCTATATCTCTGGTTATTTCCCTTTCAAGTAAAACAAAGAAACTCATGTGCTTCTTTAAGTCCTTTCCACCTGGAATATATTTTTTCCTTACTAAGAAGTTATACCCCTTTGGTGATCATCTCTTGAATGGTGTCAAAATATTATGCAGAACTATCTGAAAAATACTCCAAGTGTTGTTTTTCCAAGTCCATCAGACATAGGTAGTTGCCCACATGGCTAGAGTTGGGGTGTGGAAGCAAAAGTGGTGTGAGTGAAATTTGAAGAACATCCCATACAAATTATCTGTGACTTTAGCATCTGTTCTAAAGCCATCTTGATTACTCCCACACAAGAGAGTTATGTAATTTTTTTTGCATGCCCAACTTTATGGTTTGGTGGGTCAGACAATGTGAAAAGTATCTCAGGATGCATGGTACCTTAATATTTGTTGGTGAAGGATTCATGATCTGTTAGGGTCTTTTATAAGAAGGAGAGAGAGACAGAGAGACAGAGAGAGACAGAGAGAGAGAGAGACAGAGAGAGAATGAGTTACATGGTTAAGAGGACATGGCTTTCTTCCAAAACCCTAAGGAGTTACAAATTAATTTCCCTGATGGGCAATGTAGATGTCTCATGATCATCTCCAACAAAACAAAAACAAAAACAAAACAAAACATACCCAGTATCACTTTCCCTTTTTATATAGAGTACAGGTTGCAACATAACTGTCTTTCACTGTCATGTATATTTCAACATAACACAGATCATTAGACTGTTATAAATTTCATTGAGGTGATAGGGCCTTAAACCAAAGGAGAGTATATTGCCAAATCTCTAACACATATATATTATCAGAGTTCCTAAGGTATTTTATTTTTCCTTCTTACCAAGTCCAATCATCATGGGGTCATCAATACAGTATACAGTGGACCAAGTGAAACCTTGAATAATAGAAAGATAATCAAGATCTCTAAGGACTAGATTATGACAGAGGTAGGAAGTTAACACAGCTCCACTCTAAGATAAAAACAAAAACAAAAACAATATTCTCAGGGTTAATGGGAGTATATCAAGTACTATTAGAGGTATTAATTTACTCTTGTGAAGAAGCCAGTAGAATCTGTAATACAGTCTAATTGGAAGAAGTTTCTGTAAAGCCACTTTAATTCTTCAAAATCAGTATTTCTTTTACCAAGGACAAATAAGAGTTTGGGAATGTGAATGTAATATCCTCCTTTGCATCTTTCAGGTCTTTGATTGTGATATTAATCTTTACAAGTCTTCAGAATAGGGTATTACTTTTGGTTTACTCTTTTGATGTGAGGAGAGGGTTCCAGCAATTTGTACTTAGCCTTTTCTGACCTGGTAGTCCACACTTCATTTATCATGAAACTAATGTGGGGATTCTGACAGTTGTGGAATTTATCTGTTCATATTGTTCATCTAAGAACTGGAGAAAAACCAGAATAAGTACGTGACCTACCAGGTAAACTATGAAATGGACCAAGAACAAACCTCCATTTATCATCTCACTACCAATTGCTCCTACTCTTACTGGTAGGCCAGAGTGGTGTTTTGGGTCCCAAGAAATTAACTTAAGTTCAGAGGCAGTGCTAAGTAGTCTCTGTAAATTTTTGCCTCCATTCTCTAAAACAAATTTACTTTGGCAAGTGGGTTTAGGTCTCTTTGAGAAAGACAGGGAGGAAGCGTTACGCTGTGTAATTGCAGCAGTATTTCAAGGTCATTTCTGAAGTGGTTCTTGCCTGTGTCTTTCATGGAGATTTGTGTTTGGCATTGGCTCACATCTGGGAATTGAGGTGAATGTCCATGACAATCTCAATGTTAATGCAGCCATTACTGATTTCAAATATAATCAGAACAGAGAACCAGTTGTAGCTTATCATTTTTGAAGAGTTTTCCCCTTGAAATCATTACTAGTAGCTAGAGATGTATTAGTCAGTGTTCATTTAGGAATAAAGAAGACTTTTTGTTAGTTAGAAATGTTAGAGATTTTAATATATAGAAGCATATGTTTATTCAATCATCCTAATGGCTGAAGGGAAGGTTAGGGAAGATATTAGAGCTAAGAATCTTAGCTTGTTAGTGAAAATCTCAACTCTGAAGAGCTCTGACTAACAATGTCTGTCTGCAGCAGCAAAGCAGGTGATATACAAGGGCTCAACCTGAAAAAAATATATATCTTGAGCCAGCCCACAAGTGTGACTGCCACTACCTCTGAAAAATAATGATGACCTCTTGGAAGATTTTAAGCTAGAACCATAGAGGGAAGAAAACTATGACAAATGTAGCTCCCAACTCCTCTGTAATTGAGAGAAGGCCTTAAATGTTTGTAGTAATTATGCTGGATTAATAACAATTTAGTACCAATATAAGAGATTCAGAAGGCTTTCTAGTCTGTTTGAATGTATAGAATAATGATTTTCCATTTTTCTATATATTTGTTCTTTTTTAGAACTGATCATCTCATACTATTATCATTAAATTCTGAATGCCTCTAGAATATACACTTTAAGAGAAGAAACTTTGTTTTACTTATTTACATTTAAATTCTAGAACTATACCTATTATTTAGTAGTTTAGATAGATAAATAGATAGATTGACTCATATATAATAAATTATATCTAGGTAAAATTCTGATGGTTAACTATATTTCCTTATATAGAGTTTTAAGTTATCTTTGTAACCTCTACTCTTTCATTTCTAGATCTGAGCCTTGGCAATATATAAGGTACGTCCAATCATTTTTCTTAGTGTTATCCTTTCAAATATTTGAAGACTTATTTTCCTGTTTCTAGTTCTCTGTAAGCTAAATCTCCCAATTTCTTAGAAACATATCTCACATAATATGATTTCAAATCACCATTGAAATATTATTCCCTTAAATATGCCAAAGTTTTCCAATATCTTCCATAAATCCTCATAAATCAGGGTGCCTGGAACTAAAAAGGATAGTTCCAAATTGTTTCAAGCAGTGTTGTTATTATTCACCTTATTCCACTGTATGTATATAGCAGAATATATATATGACTTGGTAGCTACTTCCACAGTTGTTTAACATTGAACATACTGTCATATAAAACCCATGTTTCAGTAATGTTGCAACTAAGACACACACACTTGTTTCTACAGACCTACAATTGGCTTATGGTCAAGTGCATGAGGTCTGTCTGGAAAAAGTCCAACTATTATTAATATAATGAGAATGGTTTGCACAATATTGATATAACCTGGTAGCCAAGGAGAGTGGAATGGAGCATACATACACGAACAATGACAACTTCACTGTGCTAGTCAGTAGGGGTTCTGGACACCTTTGAGTGAGTATGTGTACTGTGTGGAGGTTGCATTCAAAATGGCAGAGTGAGTACAGCAACGAATCTGCATCAGATTTTGCATTAAGCTTGAACATTCCTCTGTAGAAACTGTTCAGATAATTCAGAAGGTTTTTGGGGATTAAGCATTGAGTGTAGCATAAATAAAAGTGTGACACAAATGCTTCAAAGATGGTCGAGAATCTGTTGAAAGTGATGCATGTTCTGGAAAGCCTGCAACAAATAGAACACCTGAGAATGTTGAACATGTACAGGCTGCAATCAACAAAGATTGGACACTGACAGTGTGAGAACTAGAAGCTGATTGGGGGATTCCAAAAACTACTGTGTCCAAGATTTTGATGCAGGATCTTGGCATGAAATAGGTCATGGAAAAATTCACTCAGTGGCTTCTGCTACCAAAGCAGAAAGGATATCATGCTGCAATTGCTAATGACTTGATTCAAACTGCTACCAATGAACCAGATTTCCTCAAGAAGACCATAACCAGAGATGAATCATGGGTCTATGGCTATGATCTGGAAACAAAGGTCCAGTTGTCCAAATGGAAGTACCTGGTTCTCTACACCCAAAGAAGGTGCAGCAAAGTCACAGCAAGATCAAGATAATGTTAAGAGTTTTTTTTGTTTTGTTTTGTTTTTGTTTTTTTTATTAGATAGGTGCTTTCCATCACAAGTATGCCCCTCCAGGCCAAACAATTACTAAGGAGTACTACTTCAACATTCTTCCTCAGTTGAGAGATGCAATACAATGAAAACAGCCACAGCTGTGGGTAACTAGTGATTGGCAGCTTCATCACAACATGCCCACTCATGCATCACATCTCAAGCAGAGTTTTTTGGTGAAACATCAAATCACAGTTGATTCAGGACCCCTACAGCCTTGATTTGGTGCCCTGCGACTTCTGGTTTTTCCCCAAACTAAGATCACCTTTGAAAGGGAGGAGATTTCAGAACATAGATGAGATTCAGGAAAATATGATAGGGCAGCTGAAGACTATTCCAACAAGGGATTTTGCAGAGTGTTTTGAAGTGTAAGAGATGCTGGGAGAACTGTATGTGGTCCCAAGGTGCCTACTTTCAAGGGGACTGAAGTGTCCTTGTCCTATATACAGTGTTTCTCATATATTTTTCAATAAATGTCTCTATTTTTCATATTACATGGTGTCTGGATACTTTCTGGACAGACCCCAAATGCTCGTAAGAATTAATTTATCACTATTAAAACATTCATTCCTAAAGCAATGTGGTAATGAGTTTTGACCTAAAAGTCCTTCCTAGTCCAAAGTAGCCTGTTTCCTTAGCATCTAGGTTCTTGGTGGCAACAAGGAGAGAAGTCAGCTAACAGCATTCATGACTCATGATAACAAAAGAAACAGTGGTTAACCCTGTCTATTTTGAAGTTTAGTGTGCATAATATAGTTTTCTTTGATAGCAGAAGAAGCTCATGGAAATTAAACTTAAAATTGACAGGAGAGCAAAGGTGTCTCAGAGCAAAACAAATAGGCTTTATAGAATAAAGTTTTAAAAAGAAAAAGAAAATAAGATATTGCATATTAAATTAAATTTTACTAAAGCTAGAACTAGCGGTTATTTTGACTAAATTAATGGTGTGGTGATATAAAGCATTTTGTTTTGGTGAACTTCTTTGGAAAGAAACCCATAGTCTAAGCAAGGCATAGTTTTGTGATAAAAACATCTACTTTGTGTTATGACTGTGTTTTGTAAATATTTAAATGAACTTAATGAATTAGGGGGAGTTTTTTTTCTTTATCACATCTGAATATACTTGTTATAGTAAAAAATTTTATGTTACTCAACAGAAAGTCCATACTCAAATTTCCATTGAGAACATCGTAATTGACAATGAAGAATTTGGCGGACATACTCATCACACGGCAATGCTTACATGACTCGTAAAAGGATCTTTGGAACACCGCGAAGATAAACAGACAAGAAAGTTAAGCGATGGCCTGGGTGTAGAGTTAACAAAATGCCCAAAGATTATAGGTTGGTGATTTACTTTTTAAATAACACTTGATGAGTTGTTCAAATCTTTTAAAAGGTACTTCTCTTCTTTCATAGAAAATGGCAGATTGCAACCGTGAAATTCTTTGCTTCCAGAATGCACAAAATTTCCACTGATATCCTTGATCTAAAGGCAGTTTTCCAGAGAAACAGGAGTTTTATTTCCTGTGGCCTGTGTATACCCTAATATCCACACCTCCACAAAGTAACCAATTTATAAAATTACTTTTAGCTATTAGATTAACTTTTCAAAGCTCCTAAGACAGTTGAGTTAAATAAAGCCTCTTAAGGAGCAGCAAACAGGACTTCGGTGACATTTTCAATCTTAGAGATAAACTGCTTGTGTTACAAATAGGGCCGTCTTATAATTAGCATTTTCATTAAATATTTTACTGCATGTTTTTGTGCAGTATTTTTCAAATAAATTATCATTTTTCTTTTTATAGAGCACTTTTTAAAAGTGAAGTCCCTATATTTAAATGTTTTTAAATGTACTGCACTAGTCTTGTTATTTTGTATTTCTCATGTTGTCTCTAATTCATGAGAAGCAAAACAAGCATAAAAGAATATGTATAAATAAAGTACTATTAAGAAAACTTTGAATGATGTATTGTAATTCTTTGCAAAACATGTTATAATTATAAATTTTACATGTACATATAAGTGTAAATATAAATTTTAAAAAATTACACTACTATGTATATAAATATAATTATCTAATTACCTATAAGATAAAATTACCTAATAAGATAAAATTAATACATCTTTGGCAAATTGGAAATGAATCTTTTTAAAATTCAAACAAGTACCAGGCATCTGGTCTGGCTCTGTATGTAAGGAACATGGAAGTTGCCATTCGTTCCTAATAACAAGTAAAAAAGATTGAAAAGACTGAAAAATCAAAAACTCCTCATGGATCCATAAGAGAGGAGAGGAGAAAGTAAAAACCACTGCCGTCAAAATTGGGAAGACAGAGGGACAAATTTAGGGAGCCATGCCTTAACTGAGCAGAGACTTGAGTGGAAACCGCCCAAGGAAATTGCACCAAGGTTGGGGAACATGACGAGTTGATGGAGGCTCAATGTGGGAAATACTGAAAGCTGAAAATTTCAGGTATCACAGCCAAGTGGTCCCACACAATACTGTGAGATTTACCTCCACCTCAGCCAGGTTCCTACAGCAAATATTGTAGAAAACTGCCCTCGGGCAAGAGGCGGGTTAAAAAAATATAACCATTTTGAAATACTCCAGAGCACTTAATCTTTCTTAACAAGGTTGGCCCCTCGAGGGAAAAATAGTTAACTGGGGCAGAACCAGCTTGGGTATTATCAGGGCCCAGCTGACTTGAAATAAAGGGAAATACCTAACCGCACCTCACGCTAGTCATCCGGTCCCACTTAAGAAAGAAAATAAAACAAAGCAAAACACCAGTAATAACAACAGCAACAACAACAAAAACAAACTGAAAAATCTCTTGTGTAGTTCGTAAGTCCAGAGGCATTCTTTACTTTCTTTCTAACCTTATCTATATTTTCAGCCTCCTATTTGTCAGCAACATTGTCAATGGCCTATTTTTATCTCTGTTCCTCTTATGCTTCTCATACACCTTCCATTAATATTCTTATTCTCAGATTAATTCAAATGTATCCTTTGCCTGGATATTTTCTGCTGCTGGAGCATTTTACCTAGACAAGCTGATGGGAGTTATCACAGATCAACACTTTCCAACTTCAGCCAGGTGTTTAAAGGCACACCATTCCGTTATCAACTGTTTAAAGTTTTTAACAATCCTTCCAAACTCTCAATTCCTTTCTTGCCATTTGTTACATGTAGCCAATAACTCCCACTCAAAACGGAGAACAGAACAGTAAGCAAGAATCTTCCCAAACTCCCTGTATTTATGCACTTAATCTGTACTTTATTCTGCACTTATTTCCTTCCTTGCGCCTTGGGTATCTCTCCTTCTCAAAACCACCTTGAGATTTCCACTTGTCCCACTACACTCTCTGGCTCCTACCTCATTCTCTGATATTTACTCCCTTCTATTTTCTGCTACTTCCAGTCATTTTTGCTACATTGACATTCTTTCTGTTTAGAGAAACCTCCAAGCCAGTTCTCACAATAGGACTTTGCAGTTGTTGTCTCTGTCTATAATGCTCTTATAGCATTTCTATAAGTGCTGCCTCCTGCCAACTCAAATATAACTTCTTCAATGAGTACTTCACTGACCACCTAGCTAAAGTTGCATCCTTTACTAATCTCTTTTCATTCTATTACTTAACACTCATCGCTATCTTATTTACTTGTTTTCAAAACATTACTGCCTATTTTGCTTTCCAGGCAACTCTCCTATAACATAATCTCAGGAGGTCAAAACACTATGCTTTCTTGTTCATCATTATATTTCCAGCACATAAATTAGTGCCATGAGAATACTAAGTGTTCCATAAATATATTATACTAAAATGACTGAAGTCTCTCAACATTAAAAAAAATAATATTGGCATCAATACTCTAAACATTGTAGTTATTGATCTTTAATATCATAGCAATTAATAAAAATAAAGGTAAAGAAAAAGAAAAAAGTAGAATAGATTTGGTCCCAATGTTTAAAAATACAATTATTTTCAATAATTTAATGCATGTTACACAATCCTACTTTATATGTAAATTTTAATGGTGAGGTTTCTACACTACATTCTAAAAACTTTCACTATATATTATAATATATACCATATATTGTATGTTATATAACATAATGTGTATTATAATATATTATATAAAATATATTATGTATAAAATAGACATTTTTGATACAGCTGTTAGAAATACAGTTTAAAGAGGCAATATTCAGAATGATGGCATAAGAAACTACGTAGGCCCTCTTCCCAATTAAACAACTATAGTGAAAATATTGCTTTAAAAAACTTCAGTTATCAGAAATCATCCCAAGGTCATACAGAGAATGAAAAGAAATGATTTAAAAATCTGCTAAGTCTTTGCATGCAAACAGCAATAGTTTTTGATATTGAAACCATGACCCAACCCCTCCCTGCCCCACAGTTTAATGTGATGGAGGATACACCTCAGGCAGGTAAAAGACAAAAAGCACAGGGCAACCTCCTCCCACAGCCGGCGGCTATGATATTTCGGCAGAAGATGCAGGCCACCGGCATTGCTCATTTTGTTCAGCTACACTTAGCAGCAGCTTGATTCCAGGAGAGAGTAGCTAAGAAGTCTGGTGCTCTCCCTTCCACCTAACCTCACTCTCAGGGCAGCAGCCCTAAACCAAGCACGGTAGGTTGAGAACACTAGAGCCTCAAACCTCCTCACTTTAGCTTGCTCATAGGTTCCGTACTGGCGGAGGCGAGCCCAGAAATCAAAGGCTAAAATCCCAGCCTGCTCCCTTATCATGAGTCAGAGGTGTCACTTAAATAGAAGTTAGTGAGGACACTGTTCCTTCCCTTCCTCCAAAGCAATATCAGAGTTTTGTCACAGTTGTAAAGCTTTCTCTCAGGTCACTGACTTTATCTGGATGAGAGTGAAAGTGCAAGAATAAGGGTGTGCTACAAAACAATGGATATTTTGGTGATGAACAATTAGGATAAAGCTGTTAGCTCCACGAGAGCCGTAAGTTAAATTATAGACCATCTAGAAGTTTACCACAGAGGGTCAGAGGAAAGAGATACCAGAGGAGAAGACATTTCTGAAGTCATTTTTGGAGACCAGTATTACCCTGTTATCAAAATTAGACAAAGAAAGAAAACTAAAGACAAAAGTTCTTTATGAATACAGATGTAAAAATGTACAACAAAATACTAGTAAAGTGAATCCAGCAGCATACAAAAGAATTGTGCACATGGTATAACATGCATGAACCTTGAAAAGATTATCCTAAGGAAAAGTTGTCAGTCACAAAAGGCTACCTATTGTATAATTAATCATATGAAATCCAGAACAGGGGAAGCTTTGGTTCATTTTGTTTACTAGAATCCAATCAGCAAATTGGCCAAAAGGAAACAAAGAGAGACAGAATGTATAATAAAGATAACTGGAAGAAAAATGTTTGAAACACTGTGAGAGAAATTATCTCTACAATTTCATTTAATGATCATAAGACACTGAATAATTTTAAGAATAAAGTTATGAACATGCTATTTACTCAGTTCTGTTTCCATGTGTCTCATGTATGCGAGTCAATCATTACTATGGGCTGTCTCACATAATAGAAATATAAGAGCATTTTATTTTGTACATATTTTATTATAGACAATGCATTCTATTTGCGTTCTACATAGATTTTAACATTTGTAAGTGCATATAAAACATTTAAGTAGTGAAGTCCTCACATTACTTTACTGTTAATAAGTAGATCCTCCTATTTTATTTCTGCGGAGTCTTTTTCTTCGAGTGTCCACTTTTTCACATCTCCTATCTCTTGCTTGATAGTGCATTCCTATCAGTAGACAAATATGCCCACACCACTTGTATGTTAAAATAAATGAAACACATACAGTCAAACCTCCATTCTCAAATGCCATGATTCTCCAATAATTTACTTCTTAACCAAGTTGCTCCTGGAAACAATGTCTCGGTTGTCTAGCAAAATTTCAGGTCTGGATTCTCTACCCAACAACACTTTTGTTCTGATACCTGTATGATCAGTTGAGTGTCTCTCAGGCAACAACAAAGGACATTCTGTTTTTGAACAAACTGCTTCCTGAACAGTTTTCTAGAATGACTTAAGTTGGAGAGCTGAGGATCCACTGCTGTCTTAATCCTCACTTCCCCATCCAGCACATACACTCTGCATTCACACACTCAATACGTACAGGGTTTCTCTTCCATCTCTTTCTTCCCATTACCTCTAAGAAAAGTTTTTACTGTTTTCTTCCATATTCATATAATTCTTGTATTTTGAGGTCTGATTTCTTTCCCTATCTCTAAGAAAAAGTTTAATCTCTTTGGGAAGTCATGCATCACAATCTTTCCCTTACCCTCACTCACTTCTGTATATCTTTGTATTCCAATTCCATCGAACTCCTATATTTTCTTACATTTACTGAGTAAATCCCCACTATTTGCTTATGTACTGTTTCTTACTGAGGAAGAGGCCTTCTCTGTGTCTATTTTGTTGTTGTTCTCTTTTTCCATTTTGGAAAAGAACATTAATCATCCTTCATAGCAAATTTCACTGCCCTTTAAAATATTTTCAGCAACTCAGAATAGGTATTTCTGTTGAATATATATTTTTTTATTCTCAGTTCAAATGTTGTAGTTCCTGTAAGCTGAAATCACAAAGCATGTTTCCGATTTTACTGGAAAATAAGTGATATTTTTAAATAAAGACAATGTAGATATTTGTCTTTCACTGACTGGCTTATTTGACTTAGCATAATATTCTCTCCAGTTCCATCCATGTTGACACAAAAGATAGTAGCTCCTTCCTTCTTTCTGCTGCTTAGTATTCCATTGTGTAAATGTACCACAGTTTTTGATCCACTCAATTACTGATGGGAACTTAGGCTGTTTCCAGCACTTGAATATTGTAAATAGTGCTGCCATGAACATAGGGGTGCATAAGTTCTTTTAAATTGGTGAATACCATGTGATCTCACCGATAAGTGGAATCTAGAACAAAGTAAACTAACAAAGAAAATAGAACAACAGGCATAGAAACATAAAGTGGACTGAAAGTGACCAGACAGAATGGAGGAGGTAGACAATGGTGGAAAGAAGGGAAAGGGACTAGTCAAAGAACATGTGTGAATCACCCATGGACATGGACAATAGTGTGGGACTTCACAGTGGTAGTAGGTGGGAGGAAAGCAAAGGGGAAAATATTGAGACAACTATAAAAGAATAACAGTAAAATGATTTTAAAATATAGCTATAAATGGAACTCACCATGGAGCATGAATTCCCAACCTTTTAAAGAACAAAAAGTGATATATATGTATTATAGAGAATGTACATATTAATCGAGCATATATATGCATGTATAAATGTATGTATACAATTGATTTTAAAATAAACACTGTAATATTTGGTATAATAAATATCAAAAGGTAGTCAAATTATTAAAAAAATAAAGGCATGAAATTAAAAAGTAGTATTTGTTAGGGAATAATAAACTAGATGAATTCCACACCACTTATCAAGGAGAAATTGAAGTAGAATAAAACAGGAAATTCCTACTTTTGTCATAAAACTTATGAAAATACAAATTTATTTTTATTTTAAGACAGGAAATGTATATTCAAATCCATCTCTGATATCTCTATTTTAGTTCTTTTTTCTTGGTTGTATGATTGATGTTATTGAAATAAAACTGAAATGACTCATTTTTGAAAAATACTATTTTTTTAAATTCAAAGTCTCCCAATCCAATTCTCAGTTATTAATACATATTCGCCCCCCTTTTTTTCTGAGGGATGGGCACTCCTGTTGATTCCATCTTTGCCATGATTTTTATAATTCAATCAAATTAAGCACGTGATGAACTAACTTTTTTATCAGGAATTAAGCTACAATGAGTAAACTAGGTTAATTGCACATTAGTTATGGATAACGTTTTAATTCACACACTGCCTATTCTCTACTGAATATACACTGTAAATCTATAGTATATAGGATCAAACATTATTTATGATGTTCTTCATCATAGGAGAATAACAATGTAAAAAAACAAAACAATAAACATCTTAAATTCCTTTAAAAATAAAATGTTTGTGTTTTGAATAAGAATTTTTCAATATTTGATTGGTTTTGTTTTGTTCTGAAGCCCCGGATATTCTTTCACGCCTGTGAGCTCCTTGGTTTATGCCCTTCTAACTCCTGATGTTTGGTTACTTTGCTAGTGTGTGCATGTTTTTTAAAGCATGTGTGACCGAAAGAAAATAAAGCAGGGACTTTAAAAAAAAATTGAATCCAAGTGCTACTTATCAGAGGAGAGTTTTCAGTCTTTGCTTTACAAATCAAAGAAAACACAGATCTGTTTGGAGTAGTTCTGTAACTAGTTTTATGGTCTTATTGACATTTATTTTGCTTATAAAATAAAGCTTTTATCAAAACTAATGCTTCACATTTATATAACCTGGCTAATTGTAAATCATGTGCTCCTTATCCTTTTAGAGATGTTCCATATTTCTGAGAAGTACAAAGACACTGAGAACAGAGGATATAGATATCCTTGTTGATTTCTTCTTGTGCACTGGACTTCATTTACATGATATATATGGAATGTACTGAGGCTCAAGTTTGTGAAATACTAATACAGGATTAACAATACAGTTTCCATATGAGTGTATATGTATTCTGGGAAATATATGTTATTTACTCAACACAATATTTGATAAAACAATAACTGTCAACATTTAAAATCAAGAAAATATTAATTTGTATCTTGAAAAATCATTAGAACTACCAAGACTGGGTGTTCATTCTTGCAAAGGATCACACAGTATCTGCCTATTTAAATGTTCCCAGACAAGAACTTCCTGGTCTTCATAGACATTCGTAACTGTTAAACTGGGGCAAGAGTCCAGATCTCTTGAATACCATGTAGTCGTTCTTACCATTACACCATAAGCTGACTCATAAGGTGTTACCTGGCCATGCTCTCAGAAAAGGGATAAGGAGCCCACAAGAAGGAGAATGCTCAGTCCTCTGGAGCTCATGCCACTGTATCACAACTATAAGTAGCCATCAGCAGATGAGTGGATAAAACAGCTATGGTACATTTACACAATGAAATATTACTTGGGCATAAAAGAGAAAAAAAAACAAACAATCTTTTGCAACAGCATGGATGAAACTGGAGTACATTATGCTAAGTGAAATAAGCCAGTCAGAGAAAAACAATTACCACATGATTTCACACACATGAGGAATCTAAAGAACAAACTGAATTAACAAGCAAAATAGAGACAAATTCATAGATAGAGAGTAGTGGTGGGGGTGTTTAGGAAAGGTGGAGGGATTGAGCCAAAAACAAAAAAGAGATAGAGAAAGAAAGAACTCATGGACAAAAAGGGCAACAGTGTGGTGAATGGTGGGGTGGGGTGAGTGGAGGTGGCAGAGGATATAAGGAGGATAAAGAGTAATGGAAAAAAATACAATAAAAATTTTTAAAAACAAGTATTCCCCTTGCCCTTCAATTTCATCATGTTTTCTTCCTTTTTCTTTATACTCTAAAAAAAATTAACTTGTACTTTTTAACTTGACATGTAACAGATACTTTGTTTGTTTATACCGAAAGCAATTGAACATGGAGAATTACTGGTTCGCCAGATTATATAAGGACTGGGAAAGTAGGCTCTAGGCTCTGCCTTCAGGAAAGACTCTGAGAATAATTGACCGGAACTTGCCCTAAGAGAGCTGCTCTAGCTAACGTGAAAAGAAACGTGAAGAATGAGGAACTTGCCACTCTAACTGCTAGCTTGCAAACCAAATTATCCTTGCTACTAAATTGTTACCCAGGAACCAGAAAGCTACCTTCAAAACTATTGAGTCCAAAACCATACTACTTCAGCCACAATCCTTAACAGTAAAAAAGGTTGCTCCATGCCATGATAGAACTTGCTAGCACAAGGATCAGCTAAAGAATAGAGATGTTCTCACCTTATAAATCCTTCCAAATTTCCTGATGTATGTCCGCTTAATGGAAGCTGAGCCACAATCCAAATCCAAGTTGCAATGCAATCTGCAGAATGTATTCTTTGGATTTCTGACCACTAGCATCAGTAACTTTTTACAATTGAATACTTCTGTGCAGTAAAAATGATGCACAGTGATCTCTACATCATTTAGGAGCTTGTTAGAACTATGAAACCTCAAGTCCTACCCCAATTCTATTAAGTCAGGGTCTGCATTTTAACTAAAGTTTCTTAGCTTCTCAAACACATTGAGACTGAGATTGTAGTCAGTCATTCTATAAATGGATTAAAAAGGACAGTGTGAGTCTATCAGTCATATCTACCACACACGCCTTAAGACCTCGGATGTCACATATATAGAATGATTACTATTTTTTTCCTAATACTTTCAGATTATTTCATAACAATATTCTTTTATCTTTCTAATTGTTAGTCATTTTTGTGGGTTAAGAATCTAAGTTTCAAGTTACAGAATATAATATGAAGTGCCAGCTTACCAATATAAGCTAGCATAAGCAAAAAGATAGTAATATTAAGTGTTCAAACCAGCTTCAAACATAAAATTACAGACTGGTAGTTATGAAGCAGTCATAATGATGTAAAGTACTGCGCAGGGAATATAGTCAATAATATAATAACTATGGTGCCACTTGGATACCGGAAACATCAGAGGGAAACACTTTATAAAGTTTATGATTGTCTAACCACTATACTGTAACCCTGAAACTAACACAAAATAATATTAAATGGAAATTATAATTGACAAAATTTAAAAAGTAAAAAGGATATTGATCAGGTGACATTATCATAAACCTGCCTCTTTTGTATCTTAGTTGACTTTCCTGTGTTTTGCTTTTATTCTCAGATAGTTTTCTCATAATTAGTGATCAGATAGTCTGCAGAAAGTCCAGGTGACAAACCAAGTGGGAAAGAGATTTTGTTTCTAAAATTCATAGTACAATGAATATATCCAATGGTATTTGCATTAAGTGGACTGAATTTAAGTGACACGCTCATGCCTGAAATTCCTGGATCCTAAATGCACCAGGTGTTAGGCTAGAGAAGTCAGGCTAGACCTCGGTTCATCAATCTTGGTACTTGAGTTCTGGCTAAGCAATAATTCAGAGGTAACACTCAAATTATAAGAGAAAGTTTACTTAGAAAGTAAACAGAGCTAGGAAGGAGAAGTGAACATAAAAGAAATAGGTTCAGCAACAAGTTGCAGAGGCAAAAGAAAGGCCCAAGGAGCTTAGGAGAAAGAGAAAGGTAAGAAAAATTTACCTGCGGAAAAGGGGTAGGGAAAGAGAGCCCCACTGGGTCCTCTTTCTTGAGGCATTTATCTACAGGCTTCAGGGGAGGATCCCAATAGAGTATTCATCAGTTTTTAGGTGTGTCCTGCAGGGTCATGGTCTCCACTGATTGGTCAGCCCCAGCATAGGGAGTCATTAATCAATGAGGTTGATCCTGATATCAGCCATGGCATTGCTTGTCTGGTTTTGATGATTTTCTGGGCTTGTAGTTGAAACACAACTAAGCTCTAACTGTATTTGATGTAGGTCAGAAACTCATTGTCTTGGGGGCTTAACGTTTAAGGCCTATTCTCTGCCCCCCTGTCCATTCCCCCGCTAAGGGAGTCTAACCTGCATGACTAGTAACATGCTAGGGGAGGAAAGTTCAGGGGAGGGTCAGAACTATATGACAAGTATGCTGGTGGAGGAAGGGTTACTCTGGGAGTGAGGTCTTTGTTTTTGCAATTTTTTTCTGTTGATAGGCACCTGAGTCCTTCTACCCTGGTGACCTTCTGTACTTGGCCCAGCATCTTTGCTCCACACATGCCTGTCTAGTTCCCTACCGCAAGACAATCTTTGTGGCCAGGGGATGTAATACTCATGCCCACTCATAGAATGACCAGTTAGGTTCAACCTCACCTAAGGAGAATTGTTTACCAAGATAAAAGAGTAGTTCTACAAATGGAAATCTTGGTGCTAGTATTAAAAGATAATAATTTACTTAGCAGTAACAAATAATAGAAACCCACCATAGCATTTCACTGTAACTAATTATGACTACTTACTAGTTATTTTTTCTACTCCTTGGAGAAACAAATTCTTAGATTTAGGGTGGATTATGAGTTGTTATCACTCTGAAAAATTTTGCATAGATGTCAATTTAGGTTGCAGTGGAAGATTTTTTTTTTAAAGGTCAGTTTTATAATTTGTAAAATTTGTTCATTTGACTCTATAAAAATGACATGTATGACCAATTTCTCATAGTCATGACCTAAAGTGGTAAGACAAATCTTTTTAGTGCAGTATTTTCCTTACTATGCAGGATAAGAATGTTGATCATGTCTTTGTAATAAAACAATTCAAAACATTTTTCATACCTCTTGCTCCTAAGTAGCAAATATACTGTATCAAGTTTCACTTTCCCAAGTCCTTAATTCAAGATTAAAAGTTGTTTTCCACTGTCAATGTAAGAAACACTTAAGTCTGTAGAGAATTTTTATGAGTTTATTTGAACAAACTGACAATTGCTGGGAAACAACATCTCAACGGATTTAGAAAATGCTCTGAAAAATGGCAGTTTTACCACTTATTTTACACATCAGAATCAAAGGGGAAAATATAAGGGGGTTACATGAAATTCATTGGTGATAGAGAGATGGGAGAAAGCAAAAGGGGGAAATCCCTGGAATTGGATAAAAAGTAAAAGAAATAGATGCATACTTCTTTCACATACGTGGGTATAAGATAGTTTAATGGTTAACAATTAACACAGTAACAATGAGGGGCTCTGTGGTCTTCTGTTCTGGTGGGTGATTAAGCCCTGAGGGTTCTGGAAAAACAAAATAATCCCAGATGCCAAAGGACAATAGACAGGCTCAGTTAAGTCAAAGACTGACCTTTGTCAAGAAAGATACTGGTCTAGGACATGACTATCCACCATAACCTGCTTTTAGCTGGAAAGTTTTACCTTTAGACTATCCTAAGTTGTTACCTTCGGTCTCTGAGTTTGTAAGGTCCACCGTGCAGGCCTTTCCTGAGCTTGTCAGGTTTAGTGTGTGGCCCCCTTTATTCCCCTACACCCCTCTGTCTCAGTGAATACTGGTTAGTTTCTTACTCATTGGAAATTATAAAAAAAAATTGAAGACATAAATCTTGAGTCTAATTCCGTAAAAAAGTCCAACGCTAAAGAAAATTATTTTCGGCAATTAAAAATATTTCTGTTGCATATCTTCAATATACAGACCTTCTAATATATTAGACTATTCTTCAGTTGATTCAGTTATTTAATGAGAGGATGAACATTAGATGTCTTATAATTTAGCCTGATGTTAATCAATTTATTTGTATCACCTACTATTCTGAGTAAACAATATTTAGGTACTCTTAAAGCATTTCTGTGGTTTATTCTCTAAACCTATTACAACTCCAGTGTGTAAAGAAATCTAAATCTGAAGCTTCAGTAGGCTTGTTATTGAAAAACTGATTCACAGATCTATCTACAACTTATTAGCATCATTAAACAAAGAAAGACGAGTCAAAGAAATCTTCAGAAAAGAACTGATGTGAACAGTGTTTTGTGCTGAGGAGTCATTTCAAAAACCAATTTCTATCTAAAGAAATCTCTCCAAATTAAATTAGACATCTCCCAAACCATCCCACAATGACTTAAACCCTGATACTTTGGCAGCTGTATTTTTCTGAAGAAATCTTCATGGTTCACAATAGATTACATTAGCCATGAAGGGATAGTTTTTGAGTCTGTGATTGAATTAAATTGAGTATATTCACTGTGATATATTTATGGACAGCATTTCTCTCTCTCAGGAAATCAAGCAAGAATTGTTTTGAGGCTAGCGGTAACTATTCTCTGCCACTAATGTTTTAGATTTGTAAATACAAGCCAAATAATATTTTGATGGCTGCTAATAATGGCAGCTGCCCTAAGACAGGGTTGTCTTAGAAACACTTTCTGTATCTGGTAAGCCTTTTATTGCCCAAGCTTGAACTGAGATGGCAGACAAGTGGAACTAGTACTGCTAAGATGGCAGAGAGGTTGCAATTAGTGACCGTGGCTTCCTAGAGAAAGTCAACTTGAAAGCTGTGTTGCATGGTTCTTTAGTACATGTGTGGTGTCAGGTGTCTACCATCCTAGCCTTACATGAAGTTGGTAGAATTATTAGATATTTATCTCTGGCACTGTTTCCCACATAGTTTTCCTTTGCTTACTTTCTCAAGCTAATGGAGTGTGTTTTCTGACAGTGAGGCATCACTCTACTCCTATAATTTTTTCCCTAGAAGCTCAAGGAAACTAACCTGGCTTGAATTACATCTTTTCAGAGTTATTACTAATGATTGAAGGCCATGTGTTTCCAAGTTTTAGAACAAAGAAAAACCCCAAAACTTCTAAATTTCAAACTACCTTAATGCTGAATCTACTTTCATATTCAAGTCCTATGAATGTTCAATAATTTGCTACAATTCCTTTAACTAATATCAGCAGAATCAGGAGCAACCAAAGATGTGACTTTCTGTTTACCACCCATCAAGTACAGGTCCCATCCTCAAAGTCACAGTTAAAATTAAATAAGAAATTTATTAAATGTTTCTATATCTTTCTTGCAAAACTCATGATTGCAAGAAGGAAATTTCAGGTAGCCCTAAAAAGAAGTTCCAAAACACAGAAAGGTATTTGGGATTAGTATGTAAAATGAGGTGAATGAATTTATATAATGTAAAAATATGTATTATGCTGTGCTTTAAACATAGAAGATGTCCTGTAAACAACAATTTTCATCTCTGCTATTTTTTTATTCACATTGTTAAATTGCCATGCACTAAAATGGCCCAAAACAGTGATTGGACTTCTATTTCATTATGTTTTCTCTGCATATTAAATTACCAAATAAAGACTAACCATATGGCATCAACCACTTAAATTAAAGTAGCCTTGAAAATGTTAGTCCAATCACAAGGAATAAAATTAGACAAAAAATTTATTTCCAAAAATAAGCCAATGCACTTTGTTTGAGACAATTTCTAAACACATGCGCGTGTGCACACACACACACGCTGATTGTTTCTCAGAGAAAATTATCTGCTGTAATTATCTAGGTAAGCAAACAGTTCAGCTTCCTGACCCTTTATTATATTATTAAATGTCCATAATTCTACACAATTTCATTCCACTATTTAATTCCTTTTAGAGAATTGAATTTTTTAATTGTGTGAAACAAAAATATTTCTGGCAATTTTTTTTTTTTTTGTAAACTCTCTATGATGAGAGAACATTTGGTAGCATTATCAAAATGACCTGGATTAAAGAAAATCACTGTCACCTATTCCATCTAATAAACTTCATTACCTTGACTTAGATTTCAAGACGAATCATTTTCCCTTGCTTCAGTGGTGACTGATTTTTAAAATTCTGCAACTTCCCTTGCCCTTCTTGTGTGAACCCTGCATACATCACTAGTAGGGGAGGAGCTGGTATAAAAAGAGCTTTTGAGGGATTTTCCGACACTGATTGCCCAACATGATCCAATAATCAAAACTGAATCTCCAAATAGTTGTCACAATGGAGTTATAGCACCAATGTGACCAAAGCAATATCTGATCTCTGAATAATTTTTATATAATATAACATGCTCTACTGTCATTTTGTTCAAGATAATTTGTACAATTATGATAAGAAACTGGAAAGAGAGGAGGAAAACAGATTCAATTCCCACTGCTTTATTGCAAAATCAACTTAAAACAGACTTTGAATACTGTTACTGTCAGTGTTTAGCTAGAAAAAGGGAGCAAAGGGGACTAGACATTGAGCTTCATAAAGTGGGGAGCATGAGGATGTTTGCTTCACCAGGAAGCCGCAGCTTCATACTCCCAGGGATTACAGCATTTCTCCACCAAGCAGATAAACATTCCTCCCTCTCCACTCTGAAACCAGATTTTGTGGGGCTCAAGGGAAGGTGCTGGACCCTAGGGGCCTATCAGTCTAACTAAAGGGTATAAACCCATCAAAAGCCTGCAAAAGCTTGGGAAGTTGATTGGTTCTTTTGAAAAAGCACCTGGTCCATTCCAAACCCAAGCACATGTAATCTAGGGTAACGAAGGATGTCACACTCTCTCTCTTTCTGTCTTGCCCAAATGGTAACAACTCCATGTGCTCATGGATTTTTTCCATAGCCATGTGGCCTTAGCAACTGCATGGCTGGCAGCCACATAGATTTGCCACCAGAGCAGCCAGGAACAAACTAAACTAACTGGGTGGGGACTGAGACTGCTTAACAACCACCTGCAAGGTCCAAAGAACTAAGTTTTAACATAAAGCAAAAACTCTGGACACTGGCTTTTGTCTTGGCTTTTCTGAGGACACAGTTGGACTTTTTCCATGGTGGAACAGGCAGAGATGGACTTTGGAAGCTGAGGGGACAGCTTCTATTCTCACCTGGATAAACTATGCCATACTGCAATCTCCCACCCATCAGTCCTTGGAATCCTTTCCTAGTGATCCCACGGAATAGCCTGCTTTCCGCTACCAAGAACACTAGGTGGAAAGAGCAATAAAGTATGTTATTATTCAGAACTAAATGCCTGAATTATACTAGGCATAGTGCAACATCATTGTTATTTGATAATATTGGTAAAAGTGAACGACTTGTGAAAAAAAAACACATCCTTTTCAATTTTTGAATAAGGTTTTGTTTGCTTATTTACTTTATTAGTAAGGGATTTATCAGAAATCAAGCATTACATAATAAGATAAAGTAGAGTTTCTGAAAAATAGGAGACTCACGTACACAATAAGAACTACTAAGTTAAGCTGATGAAAATGTAATGTCATATAGAAGTTATAAGTAGGTATTCTATTCTGCTTTTCTTTTACTCATTACTTGAAGGTATTTAGACACTGGATTTATATTGGATTATTTAAGAGGATAAACTCAAAATGAAGAGGGACCATTTACATCCAAAGGCTATTACACTGAAATCTTTAAACCAATGCATTTGATAACTACATTCTTAGGAAGAAAAAAATTCAGAAGAGCCTGCATATATAATATTTTTTATCCCATGGGTTTCTTGTTATCTTAAACTAGCATCAGTAAAGCTATGCTTGAATCTTTTAGGGTAACTTCAGTTTTGTTCTAAAGAAAAAAGTAGTTTGTGATTTGAAATAATATTGACTGTCTTCATTGTTTTTTCATCTGTATGTGAGGAGATATAATCTGAAATGGATATCTTCCTATCTTTGAAGAAATTACAAGTAAATAATAGACATATCTACAGGAACTGAGAGCAATGATGAGACATTCAGGAATTTGTTTCTAGTAGTTTTATTTGGATATTAATGCTACTCTGTTGCTACATTTGCTAACTCACTGAAAAGTTATAGATTTCTGTCATAGTCAAAGACAAACTTAAACTACTCCTAACAGGAAAGATCAGTATTGAAAACAGTGCTGGGGAACAAGGTATGTGGTAAGAGCTTAGTGTGTTTTTTGAGGTATGGTGAAGAAGTAATTCAATTATAGAAAATTTACAATTTCAGTTGGGTGTTTTGTTGTCAGCTTGTAACCTAGGGAGATGATTTGAACACAGGGCTCAAGGTGAATTAAGGAAAAACAATTAACTCTCAGTTATCCCAGTAGTCAATCATTAATTTATGTACCATTATCCAGTTCCCTTGATTATCTTCTGTATTCCTGTGGTTTTCTCCCTATGTTTGTTTTATTTTGAAGTAGTATCTCCACAAGACAGAAATATAAAATATGTAATAGAAGGAAAAATATACAAGATAATTGATTTCTTTGATGGTAGTTCTGGCAAAACAATTCATAACACAGGAGTTGTCAAAAGATATTCATAAATTCTCAGTACTTCCTTACAAAGTAAATGAAAGATTTTTTCTCTTTACCACAACACACAGACACACACACACACACCAAGAAGCAGCAGGAAAGAGAGAGATTTGTTCATCTTTTCTGTTGCTGCCTATGCAGAACTTCATTCTCTAAGACTTGGATGTGTGGTGTCATTCTTAATTCTATTCCATACTGCATATCTGTGCTTCCTTAAACATTGCATTTTTATTCTAGTCTTAAAGTGACTTGCAAACACCTACTCAATAAAATCCAAATCCTTTACATGACTTTTAATGCTTTTCACACTCTACTGACTTCCATCTTCTCCATTTTTATTTCAAATAATGCTCTGAAAATCCCTCAGATTGTCAGAGCAGAATTTCTTCATCATCTTACAAACATAACAAATTGCTTCCACTTTTTCACCATGATTTGTGTATATCTTGCCACACCAGGCTAGGATGCTTCCTAATCATCCAAATGCAGCCTATCACTCAAGTTGCTGAAGTTCAAATGAAGGTTTCTCTCTTAGATCAGGTTACTGGAAACCAGACTGTGAGACGAAGATCTGTGTGGATATGAAATGTTTATTGAGGCTTCCTGTCACGCAATCCTGAGTGATGAAATAAGGGCGGCAGTATTGGGCAAATTAAGGAGGTAATAACAATGGCTTTATCTCATCCAATGGGGAACCCTTAAACTGAGGTGGTGTGAAGAGCAGGACCTATAGAATGGTATTGGTCTTAAGCAACAAAATGGAGTTACTCATGTCAACCAAGATGGCCTTGGCACTTTGGTTCAAGAGGGAAACTATGTAAGTTATGCCAGATACATCTGACAAGAAGACACACCTAAGATATCTGCACATGTGACCAGAACAGCCTTGTCTGCAGAGCAGGACCACCCATAGATAGGCCCTTGGGGATATTCCCTACTTGCCATCAGGAGTGCCAAGACATTTATCAAAAGACCCAGAAAGATGGAGCATACCGCTCTCAAGGTATAACTGGGGCAGGTTCCAGGTCACTGTTGAGACACATGAGCTCCACATACCAGAGTATACCAGAGACACATGAGCTCCACTCTGTGCTGTGCTGATGTCCTCTGGCAACAGGCTCTGCCCTGCTGTACTGAGAACTTTGTCTGTTCTGCTGCCCACTTGGCTACAGAACTTCTTCTTTGCAAGTTGCTGATGACTCCCTTGCCAGCTCTGCTGTCTCCTGGACCTGCAGACTGAGACTCTGGGACTCGGGTTCATTATTGCCCATTGATTGCTGTGCGTGCATGTGTGTGTGTGGGTGGGTGTTATATTTTGCTTAGATTGTTAGAGTGTGAGTAGGGTATTAATGTATGTTGATGTTCTACTTTGAGTGAACCTGCATCCAAAAAAAGTTGAGTGAATAGCACAGTTACCTTGTGTGACTTTTGTCCATTCCTTGGTGCCGATTGCTCAGTAGGCAGCCAGCCAAGCAGTTGCCCAACTGACTTACAGGAAAGGCCATATTACAAACATATGCTCAAGACAGGTGGCCTTTAGGAGATGTCTGGTATTGAGGCAAGGGTGCTGATGCTGTGTATTCACATTAATCACCAGAGGCAGCGTGAGGTGAGGGCAAACAGGTTTGTGAGGAAGCTGCCCTGAGGTGGAGGGTGATTCCAGAGGTGGAACTCAGCTGTGAGCTGTCTGTGGCAAACATTTCTGGCAGCCGGCATAATGAGAACCCTAGTCCTGATGGTGGACCTGGGCAGGTCACACATTTTCCACTATAGTCTTCCCGCAGCTTTCTTGACTTTGACAACTCTTGAAGATCACAGTGCATGTATACTTAGTTATGTCCATATTTCAGGTTTGTTTCATTTGCAGAACCTTAAAATATTGAACAAATATCTTCCCTAGCCTCGAGTGCTATCTTAAACCCAGAAGGGTGCTCTAAATGCTAATATAAATGTTTAATATTTTCCCCTCAAACTTTCAGTTGGAATACATTATATATTAATTTAAGGGAATAGATTTATCAAGATATATAGTATTTCAGGAACACCCACGAACTGTACTATATCTACATGAAGCATGCCTTGTCCTGTTCAGAATACAGGACTTTAGTAGTACTGGGATATTTGTAGCAATTGCTTCTGACAAAAATCTCATATATTATTTGAAAAGTAAAAAATGTTCAAATTTTAATTTACAAGAAAAAAGAGTTGGATTAATTGTAAAGTTCCCTTTGACAAATTTCATTTATAATAATTATTTTTTAGTGATAAATCATCAGAGTACTGTTATTGGATATTGTATGGATGATGCCTCTATATTAGTATTTAAGTGGCTGGATTTAAAAATGACAATATTGCCCTCGCCAGTGTGGCTCAGTTGGTTGGAGCAACATCTCTTAACTGAAAGGTCACTGGTTCAATTCCCAGTCAGGGAACATGTCTAGATTGCAGGTACCATCCCCAGTCGAGGCACATCCAGGAGGCAACTAATTGGTGTTTCTCTCTCATATTGACGTTTCTCTGCCTCTGTCTCCCTTCCCCCTCTTTCAAGTAAGAATAAAATATACCTTTAATAAAATAAACAAAGGGACATTACTTTTATGTAAAAATAGATGTAATAAAGGGCTTTATTAGAACAGGGGGAGACAATTAATATAATTTGAGTAAAATTTGAAAAAAAACAGAAAAATGCTTTAACTCAATAATATTAGACATTTCATTATAGCTCATACACACAAACTATTCAAATTATTCAGTTAATTTTGTTCTTATCTCCCTTTAACATAAAATAGCAAGCAACTAAACTTTACCTATGCTAGGTATGACGCACTGAACTGACAAGCAAATGGAGGCAAACTCATAGAGAACAGACTGAAGTTCTGGGGAGGGGCATTTTGGAGAGTGGAGGGATGGAGCAAAAAGGAAAAGGGTTCATGAACACAGACGACAGTGTTGCGGGGTGCAGAGGGCGGAGTAAGGAGGGTGGAGCTAGAGGAGGATATAAAGGGGATAAATAGTAATAGAAAAAATACAGTAAGTAATGAAGTATTGTAAAAAATAAAATAAGGTATTTTGTACTTAGTCTAAAGAAAAGTTGAATTGGTATTTTCACCTGTGCATCAATTTTATATAAAATTCAGCAACAACTTTGAGGGAGAAAAAATTCTACAAAGGCAGTAGGAGAATAAAATGGAGTAAAAATAGCTTCTGCGACAAATGGTAGGGGGAAATCTGGGCAGCTACGTAAAAAAAAAGAAACTCGACTACCAACTTCTACCACGCACAAAAATAAACTGAAGATGGATAAAAGATTTAAATATAAGTCTTCACACCATAAAACTCCTAGTGAAGAACACAGGTGGGAAAATTTCAGATATCCCATGCAGCAATATTTTCACTGATATGTCTCCTAGAGCAAGGGTTATAAAGGAAAGAAGAAACAAGTGGGACTACATCAAATGAAAAAGAAAACATCATCAAAATGAAAAGGGAACCAACCATGTGGGAAAATATATTTGCCAATGAAACCTCGGACAAGGGATTGATCTCTAAAATAAATAAAGAACTCACACAACTCCACATCAGGAAGAAAAAAAAAATCCAATAAAAAATGGGCAAAGGACTGGAACAAACATTTCTCCAAGGAGGACATACAGAGGGCCCAGAGACACATGAAAGGATGCTCAGCATCACTAGCCATCAGAGAGATGCAAATTGAAACCACAATGAGATATCACCACACACCTCTCAGAATGGCCATCCTTAACAAATCAACAAACAACAAGTGCTGGCGAGGATGTGGAGACAAGGGAACCTTAGTGCACTGTTGGTGGGAATGCAGACTGGTGCAACCACTGTGGAAAACAGTTTGGAATTTCCTCAAAAAATTAAAAATGGAACTGACCTGGTGATTCCACTACTGGGATCATACCCTAAGAATCCTGAAACACCAGTTCAGAAGAACCTGTACACCCCTATGTTCATAGAAGCATTCTTTACAATAGTCAAGAGCTGGAAACAACCTAAGTGCCCATCAGCAAATGAGCGGATCAAAAAACTACAGTACATTTACACAACAGAATACTCCCCAGCAGAAAGAAAGAAGGAACTCCTACCCTTCACAACAGCATGGATGGATTTGGAGAGCATTATGCTTAGTGAAATGAGCCAGATGGTGACAGACAGATACCATATGATCTCACCTATAAGTGGAAGCTAACCAACAAAACAAACAAGCAAGCAAAATAGAACCAGAGATATGAAAATAAAGAACAAACTGACAGTGACCAGAGGTGGGGGGGAGGAGGATAATGGGGAAAAGAAGGGGAAGAGTCAAATCAAGGAACATGTATAAAGGACCCATGGATAAGGATAATGGCGTGGGGGGAACTAATTGTTGTTTCTCTCTCATATTGATGTTTCTCTGCCTCTGTTTCCCTTCCCCCTCTTTCAAATAAGAATAAAATATACCTTTAATAAAATAAACAAAAACTGAATGTGGAGAGGGGATGGGACAGGCAGGGGAGAGCAATGGGGGGAAAATGGGGACAACTGTAATTGAACAACAAGTAAAAAAAATAATAAGACACTTTTATGGTTTAAATCATTGAAGTAACTGAAAAGAAAAAAAAACTATGTTTATATTATTTTTTGTCATTAGTGCAAGAGAAGATACATTCTGTTTTGCATTTGAAAAGACTGAATTATCTTAAGGGAATATTTAAAAACATGTTATATATTAACTTTTAAAACTGTTCTTTCAGAGTATTTATTTTTCAGTCTTGTTTTATTATGTGAAAAACTGATTCACTTTCAAATACCCTCTATGATTTTGTTAGTCATTAAAAATATTCAGCTATAAGATAATCATTCAAGGCAATGTCACAAACCTCCAGTTATTTTCAATGAAGACTCAATTATCTGTCTTTATTTTTCTTTCCCTTTGATATGAGCAACCATCAAAGACGAAAATCATTTCTATGATGGACAAAAGATATTTCATATTGACATCTGGGTTTCGCAGAGAATGGAGAGGATAATGAAAAATAAAATGGAGTGAAAAAAGAATCTAATGCTTTGTAATCTCAAAATCTATTCTTAAAGAGTCTGTAACTGAAATCCACTTCTGAATGATACCATACAACATCATATCTAATGCTTCACGAGAAAGGCAGCTTTTCTCTTCACTAAAGTTTTGTCAATTATACACTATTTCAAAAATACCAGGCAGATGAGAGCTTAGTTGGCCTAAGCCATCTTAAATCCTTGCAGGTCAATGGGGCCATTGATTCTGTTCTTTGAACATATGATGAATGTGTTATGAATTGTTGGGTTTCTGTCATATGAGGGACAAAAAATCTTAGCCACTTTTGACACTTTTGAAAGAATAACTAATCTTGTGGGGTGGGGGGAGATGTAGTTTTTGTTTTTTTCTTTTTTCTAACTCAGAGAGGCGTCCTTCCTTAGATTAATCCTACTTTCATTTCTTTTTAGTAACAATCCTAACTTGTTTTAAGTCCTATCCTCAGTTCAATAATTTAAGTAAACAATAAGCTCAAGACAAAAAAATTGATCCCCCAAAGTAAGCCTTCTTCCGTGGGGACTAAATGACAATTTACGGCATATTCAATAGTGCATGATTTCTTTCACAAATTTCATTAGCACACCATTGATTGCTCATTTTTCAGCTCTCAAAACAGTTTAACATAGTCTCTTTCATGCAGAGGATAACATTCATATTATTTGATTTTTGATGAAACCAAATGACCCTTTAAATTTGCAATAGAGTTCTTTAATTTTGTATGAGTTTCTTTACTGCTGTTCATTTAATTTTCTGTTTCCATTAACCATCTGCAAGCATTTGACTCTATGACAATTATTCAGCTGTGCTACATCATGACTGACATATTTTATAAATGAAAAAAAAAAGGAAAAGAAAATGGAGGAGGGTTAGAGATCACAAGAGAAAGGAAAAGAAAGCAATCGAACAAAAATGTCATGGCTTGGAATCATGTATTTTGCATCCAGCTGAAACATCTGAATAGTAATTATTGGACCAACTGTAAATCTAGCCAAATTGCATTTTGTCTTCATTTCTGATAAGCACTTCACAATGATGATGATTACTCCTGCTAAATGCGTTCATTCCATGAATGTTTTCCCACACTGATGGCCAGGGGGCCTTGCAGATAAAAAGACTGCAGACAAAATAGCTCAATTCTGCTAAGACTAAATCAGTATTGATTTCTTTTTCCAGGTAGGAGAGGGACCAACTATACATGCCTTTCATTCTCTGCCTACTCACCACGTAGTGGGATTTGGTCAGTATATATGAGAATGCACTTTAATTAACTGACATAACAGAGAGGCCAATCCAAGGGAATTATCACTGATTAACTATGTCACTTGTCTGACAAATAAAGAACATTATATCTTGCCTGTTTCTTTAAAGGCCTCAATTGAAAAGAACCCCACTGTTTTATTTAATTTCTCTTTGTATCATGAAAACCTTTTGCCATGTTGATTTAAATGCAATATGTGACTTTTTATACTTATGTGTTTTTTTTTCCTTCTTATTATTGAATGCCCAGAGAGCCTTTTGGATGATGGCACAGAGACAGGCTGTAAACGTCTTTTCATAAATCTCTGTATTTCATAGTAGGGCAATTAAGCTGAACATTTATATTTCTGGTAGAAATTTCAATGTGCAAGTGGAAGCAAATGGCTATGCAATAGAAGGCCATTATGTGACTTCATCATTTCAGTTCAGCTTTCTAAACTGTGGGTGTTCTGACAAAGAAATTTTAGAAAAAATGTAGTTCTGGAGTCTCCCTGAGAAAACCATCAGTAATGTAGCATCCAGTAAATTTTATATAGATTGCAAATCACATTTAACTATTCATCTGGCTTATTTAGACATCTCATCTAAGTTCTTGAATCATATATAAGCCATACTTGAATCCACCTTTGGCAATGGGACAAAGAAGAAAGGCTGTCATAAACTTCTGGAACACAGTTCCTGAACAAGCTCATCATAACCCAGGGCTGACCACCTGCAGATGGTGAGTAACATTCAAAGATGGAGAAAACTAATAGGGAAAGAAGAAGCATGGAGGCTGTAGTTGTACAGCAAAAATGCTTACATTAAATGAATCTAGTTCTTAAAGCCTGGTACAATGCTTGGAATGTTCAGAAATAAATAAATCCTAGCAGAATAGAACTTTCACAAAACAAATATTCTCATTGGACAGTTGTTTTTGCTTTCCCACCCACCATTCCTCTTTCTTCCTGAGGCAGTTCCTGCTTTTCATTTGGTGATCCATTCATTCCCCAACCCCCATGCTCAGTCTACATGGCCTGAAACTGAGGTTCCATTCTAGAGACTTGGGTGGAACACGCAAACCAGGCTCATCCTTGAACAACATTTCCTGGTAACATGATTCATTTACAGATGAACACAACCTAAACTAGTCTAATCAAAGTGACTATCAAGGCTTTTTCAGACTGCCTTAAGCAAAGGTCTCCCTTCCACTGAAATTAAACAAAGGGGTATCAATCGTATCCACAAGTGTGGCCATTATGTACAGCCACAGAAGGAAGTCAAAATGAAGCGAGGAGCCAATGTCATTATTTGGGTTTGTGCTTATATGAGTTGCTTCACCCTGTTTGCATTGATTTTTCTGTCAGCAAAACAGCTAATCATAGAGGCTAAATCTAATTGAGCAAGATTATAGAGCACCAGGAAGAGTAAATAGACATAGGTAAGAAGTTGTTCAAACTTTAGTTTGATGCAAGCACAGCTTATCTTTCACTGCTCCCTTAAACTTTATCCATTAAATGCAAACTTCCCTGACCCCGATAAAAATTATAACTGGGTTATAATCTTACTTCACATTATATATCACAAACAGTCCAAAACATCAGTTTTAGTTTTAATAATTCGGATAGAATATGTCCCAGTCCCACAATAAAAACCATAAGCCTGCCTCCATGTTTGGTCTTTTTATAGCTTCAGAATGGAAGCCTCTGAAAGGAAGAAGACTCATTATTTTTCTCCATATTGTTTTTTCTCTTTAGTAACCATGACTTTAGAGTTCAGTGGTTAGAGGCAATGAATTTAGGGTGCACTTTGAGGAAGCAAGGATGAGAAACCAATTTATTTAGCTGCTATACAGATAAGATAGATAAGACAGAGAGGCATTTGAACCGGAAAGGAAAGTGGCTTCAGAACCAGAGAGATGGTTAGAATTTATTCTCTACTTCATTGGCTATGACTTCAGGGTAAGTTGCTAAACTTTAGCCTTTGCATTTGAGGTTAAGACCTAGCTTCGGGTTACTATAAGAAATATAAGATGAATGTGCACAATAGGCTTACTCATTGTAGCAGTTTAATAAATTGTTAAAATTATTCCTGAACATTTATCAGCAGGGAGTTGGGAGCAGGAAACCATGCTCCGTCTTACTCATACAGAGGGCAAGCATATGAAGAATGGTTACTTTGTGCCCACAATGTGAAAAGTGTTAAAAAAAAGAAAAGGATAAAACCCATGTTATAGATTTATTCTAATTGTCTATCCTTAATTTTGAATCAGGAGTTAAGTATTTCTGAGAAGGGAAAACACTACTACCTTCCAAATAAGAAACTTAAGCTCTTCGTGAGCAGGTAATAATCAAGGTGGACCTGGGAACACACTGAAGAGCACGTTGCAAATAGTGTCAGTAGCTCCCTGGTTGGCACATTCATGAGCGTTGGCCAAATAACCTTTACGAGAAAGTGTGATGAATATCAGAGGTAACAATACATCTTTCCTTTTGCTAAAAAAATGTTGCTTTTATTATGCCTCATTTATAAAACAGCAAACTAACGCATCTCAGAAATTATTTCCTCCCTCAAGTAGTTTGCTTGTGCATGGTTGCATATTTCTATGTACTGCATTAATGCAATTTGTAAATTGGGCTGCCACATACAGAAACATTTGCTTTTCAACTCTGAATGTTCATTTAGGATTCCACAATAAACATGCTTTAGTGAATGAAATGTCAAAGATTAGGCCTGTCAGAGAATAAAAAGTAGGAATTAATTTATTCAAATTATATCTGTGTCTAAATGAAGGGACTATCTCCCCTCCACACACACATAAAAATATTTTTGACATTCTGCATGAAATATATTCTTGACAAAAAATTGTATTTTTTTGGAAAAATGAGATTTTAAATTAAGAAATAAGATTAATATAATAAAAATAATAGATAAAGCTTAGTTCTATAGGTAGGAGTTAGTGATGACTCTGAGTGTTAGAGTTTATATTAGTTTTCTATGACTACATAACAAATTACCAAAATTAAACAGTATAAAACAACAGACATGTATTGTCTTGTAGTTTCTTTGGGACAGGTATCTGACCATAACTTCACTGGGTCCTTTGCTCAGGATCTCACAAGAATAAAACAAAAGTGGTTGCTATGCTGCATTCCTCCCAAGCCCAAGTGGTTGTTAGCAGAAGTCAGTCCCTTGTGGCTGTATGATTAAGGTCCCATTTTCTCACTAGCTGTTAATTGGAGACTACTCCCAGCTCCTAGGGTATTTGGCCTCTGCATGGCACTCTCACTTGGTAGCTTTCATTTTCAAGGCCAGCTGAGGAACATAGCTGAACTCCATGAAGGCCACGATCCGTCCTTTGCAGGGTTCCCCTGATTAGGTCAAACCCTTCCAGATTAATCTCCTATTTAATTAAGTCAAAGACAAGTGATTAGGGCTTTAATTGCATCTGAAACAATTATTTTGTCATATAATATAACATAATCACTAGAATTATATCTCATCATATTCAAGGGTCCTTTCCACAGTCAAGAAGAGAGATTATAGAACCTTAGGGGCCATCTAGAATTCTGCTTACCACAGAATCTCTTTGAGAAATACATCCATTGAGACTAATTAACTCTTTTTCCCCAAATATAGATCCTTGGATAATGACTAAAAAGAATCCACTGAATCCAAATACTAAAATACAATCATGAACAATCAAGGTTCTTTTTGTCTCTCTTTAATGTATTCTTTACTTTCTCCTCTCTAATGAGAAGTTTCACAGAGACATTTGCTTCTTGCTTTAGAGCTATTGTTACTAAAACTTAGTTATTGTTTATTCATTTGCCCAAAGAAAAGCCTTTAATTATGCAGTCTTTCATTAATTGTTGGCTTTGATTCCATCTTAAACGCTCAGAAAAATATTGGCTGTGAATACGTGATGCTATAGTTTCCATTTCTTTAACTGTAATTATCATTTTGCTTTAATTAGTACTATTCATGTACTCTATGAAAATGAGGGTTGGATGTCTTTGTGGTGAAATAAGCAAATTTTATCCTCAAGCCTGAATGGAAACTGGGACCATGGTGTCTGTGTTATATCACTGCACATAAAGTAAGCTGTGATATTAGCAGCTTACTTTATGCCCAGTATCAGTATACTGTATAGGATAAACCAACGCTTCAGAGAAGGACCTGGAAGCCAACATTTAAAACATACAATTTTTTTGATTTCGAGAGTTTGACATCGCCCACCTCAAAGTAATAGGACATTAGGGTCCTAATAACCCTCCATCTTTCATCCATTAGACATGGAAAGGAGTTAGAGATAGGGAAAAACAGAAAAGTACATTACTGACTTAGAGCTAAGTCGATTTTTTAATAAAACACTTGTTTCCTTGTCTCTATTAGAATCAGCAGAAGTGCATATGTACAAAAGTATTTGTCCCCAGTATAAGTTCAGGTATTATTCCAAGTGTAGCAAGCAGTGTAGGGGTGTGTGCATTTTTGTACACTCGTGTACACACTTTTGCCTGTGTGTGTGAACTGAATGACTTTTCAATGAACTGAAATAAAGTTTTAGGTATTATTTCTCAATATACTTGTTGAAACTACTGGAAAAAACTGTATTTAGCATTTTTCTTTTTGTCAATCTATTGATTGCCAATTAGGATGTCAACAGGCATGAAATTATCCTTAAAAATGCACTATTCATCCTGGAAAATGGTTTATTTCATAACATAGGTCTTTGTTTTACACAAATAATTCTTTAAAAATTTTTTAACATACATTATAAACACATTTTTAATAGTTGTAGATCATAAACCCTGGCCAAGTGGTCAACCCAGACATCTGTGTATAGGGCCCAGCAGGCTCAGCTCAGCCTATTAGCTTCTTGACCTGATTCAGACAGGGGTGCACATCACCCTCCACATGGGGTCTTTTACATTATGGTTGATGGACCAACTGGTATCTTCCATGAGTTCCGTGCACACTTGCATGAGCTGTACCTGTGAGCCTGCCCCACCTAGCACCTTCTAACCCTCGCCAGCTTGATAGGCTACAGGTAGCTCTGTCCCTGATAGTAGGTGGCAGCAGTTTGGTACGGTGATTCTTACACAAATATTTGAAAGCTGATGTGCAGTTGCTTTTCAGGATTGATTTTTCAAAAAATGAAATATATTTCTTGTTCTTCCTTTGATCTTTAGAACTAAATTTGATCTTGAAATCAGCTACACAAAAGAAGAAACAGGATTTGAGATTATATATGAAAACTATTTAAAAAATGCAACTGTTTTATCTTCCTTTGTGAAAAATCTTGATCATTTCACTCACTGTTACTAAGCATCCTCTTTCCAAGATAAAGCACGTGTCCCTGGATCCACAGTTGAGAAAAGCTGCAGGTACTACACACGAATGGGGGGGCTTGAGCCTGATAATATTAATGTCTATGACAAGATTTAATGCCTGAACACTTTCCTACACTGACTACTCAAGCAATAAAAATTTAGAATTAAAAACCTACTGTGAGCTAAATAGGAGTTTTAAAAACAGTAATTATTACCTTGTATTGGACATAATCTTTCAATCTTTTTAGAATCTGATCTCTGTGAGTGGCTTGAAGGCGTTGTAAAAATTGGGTAGTAAATGATGTTCTCCATAGTTTTGGCAAATCTATAAAGATTCCAATCAATTTTAGTAAATATATTATGGTTAGAGTACTTGTAAATTTCCTTCAAACATCTAAAGATAAATGGCATGTTCTCTATACCCACACCTCAAATAACAGAGTCCATCTTGTCCAACTATTAGCTAAGGTATATATTTTTTTAACAGTAAGTTAAAGGATTCTTTCTTTATGTTTACATTAATTTTACCATTATTAGATGTCAAAAACTTCACATGGGTACAATTATTCTATGATCTGGACAACATACATTGTTCATTCTGCCCATAAACACAATGATTTTAAAAGAAAATTTAATCAATTTGAAGATAGTGTCATAGGGATTAAGTACACACATTGCACAGAGATTGCACATCGTCTTTATCCCTCACCAGGTATAACTTTGAACAACTATCCAGTTGAATCTATAGACTGTAATTGAAATTGTGCACAAAGCTTTTAGTACAGTGCCTGTTTTAGGGTTGTGTCATATAATATTAGATGTTAATGTCAATTTATTATCCTTCTCAGCATGATCATCATCTTTCTTATCAGGACAAAACTATAATGTTTATGAGAGGAAAACATCTTTAAACAATCACTTGGTTTTATATGACTTTTATAATTAAATTTTTATCATAAATTTTTTAAAAGCCAATTAGGACCTGGAGCAACCTATCAAAAGTTAATTGTTAAATATATAATACAGATCAGATTCTACATTTTTATTAGTGGTATTAAATACACAGTTTTGATATTTCATATTCATTGATATTGTTTTAAGTTCAGATGTACCGGAAAACATTTTTTCCCCAGAGCTGAAATCATTGCAACTTTTTTCAAGTTCAAAGCAGTATTACAAACAACTATTTAAAAACAAAGATGGAGGGTTCTGAGGTTCTAAAACTTAAAATGTTTTGACAGATAAATAATGCCAAATAAAATCAATGCCCTTCCTTTGGAACCCAGAGATTTACTTCTTTACTGAAGATGAACTCTAGCAATTTTACAAACCACGATGTGCCTCAGGTTCTCCTTCTGTAAAATTATCATATGTAAGACTTGAGATTTTCATTTTACTATATTCCATGAAATGCGATTAACTACTGGATTTCTTTATTTTCAGGTTGAAGCCAACTAAGGGGATCTTACGGCTTTCCATAGTAACCTACAGAGCATCTTGAAAAGTGGAGGAACTGTTTATGAGGAACTGCAGGTCATTTTGGAGTTGCATATTTCAATTATCTTCATTTCTTCTCCTAAAACTGCTATAAGGTAATATTGACATTTCCTACATAGGAATTTACTGTAGTTATATTTGTCTAATAATAAATTACCTGTTTTCCTCATCTCTGACGGAAGGAAACTCATGCCTTAATCAATCTCTCAAATTTCTCTTTATGTAAAAGTTGAACTTTTCTCACTTTTGAAAAGTGAGTTGAAACACAATTAAATTACATTAGATGAGTTATAAATATTTGATTGTTATAAAAATATTTAATATTAGCACATAATAGATAAACAAGTATATCCTCATAATCATTCAAGCACATCGAGATCCATATTATAAGTCTCATAATATTCAGGTTTAATGAACATTGCTCTACTTTCTCCTATAACTATTCTAGTTATGGTCAATATTACTAGATTACGGTTTCTTGTTTCATCAGTATACATTGCTGTCTTAGCCTGTTGAGGCTTATAAACAACAGGTATTTATTTCTCATAGTCATGGAGGTTGGGAAGTGCAAGATTAAGGTGCTGGCAAATTTGATATCTGGTGAGGCTCACTTTCTAGTTCGTAGATGATCATCGTGTTTTGTCCTTACCTGTTGGAAGGACTGAGGGTGCTCTCTGGGATTTTTTTACGAGGTCATGAAGGCCAGTCATGAGGGAGGGCTCTGTCTATGACCTAATCACTTTCCAAGAGCCCTCTCTGCCTTCAAAATAACATCATGTTGGGAATTCGATCTTACCATGAATTTGGGGGGGACCCAAATCTTCAGCGTATGACAATACCCATCCCTTGTATTGAGCACCATTGCTCCCCAACCTTTGTCATCATCTGACGCACTACATATTTTGGAATGTATTTGTTTATATTATCTCTTCACCCACTAGAATGCAATCTCTATGAAGGAAGGAGTTTTGATTTGTTTTGTGTCCTGTTGCCTTGAGAGCCTAAACAGCACCTGCCCCACAGTAGCTATTTAGTAAATATTTGCTGAATAAAAGAACAAATATTGCTACTGATAAACAAGGTATGTATCTTTTGTTATTAATTAGCAAACTGTATTTGGATGTACATTCTATATGTGTGTGTGTTTGCAATGCTGAACAGCAGATTTGGTTTTTAGGTGATACCCAAAATACCATCAAATTAAAAATAGATTGCGATTTCATAATCTTTGAAAGTGTTTTAAGTTTAGATTTACTAAAAAAAAAAAAAAAATTCCTCAGAGGTAAAACCATTGCTAGTCTTATCAAAAGTTGTGTTACAAACAAATTTAAAAAGTAAAGCACGGTGATGAGCTTTGAAAATCTCAGTGTGTGTGTGTGTGTGTGTGTGCTTATAAACAAGTGCATTATACATATCCCCAATATATATATATGTATAAAATACACATATTTTCTTGCCATTACTTATTTATTTGCTTTCAAAATTCCACCTCTTTATTTTATTCTTTTCATTTTGATATATTTTAGTTTTAACAGAATGATAAAAGTAAATATTTTCATCATTTGAAGAATCATTATCTCTACAATCTGATTATTTTTGCCTAATATTTTACTTTTCGAACACGGAGTTATGACACTTCTGATGTTTCTTAAGTCACCTAACTCTCTAGTAATTCATAAGTGACCTTGACAGTAGCTACTATAAATATATTATTCCAATCTACTATACAACTTGTTCTAGTTGTTTAAAGCATATTTCTTCTTACAAATTCCCATGTTTTAGATGTGTTTTTAAAAAATATATCCAAATATGAATTAGAATCTGGTAAGTTAAAAAAAGTTCCTCAGAGCTACAGGATGTTTAATATATGAAAACAAGATCCTGGAATTTTCATAAATATTATAAATTTTAAATGTTCACTGGGCAGTGTTTTCTAACAAACTATCATAAATAACTGCCCTCTCAGCTTCTCCATTCTTTTGTTTTTGTATTTATCTTTCCTCTTCCAATAGCATAACCCAATGTTTCAGTTCTGCATTTCATCATTTCTTCTCTAGTCTGCTTCTTTTCATTTACCTGTATTCCCATTCAAGATTTGTCCCTCTAAAGTCTATGTCTAATCTTATTACTGTACATCAAATGCTTCGATAGGATCAGAACTTCTGGAAAGGTGAAATATATATACCTCTTATTCCACCCTCACAGTACAAAGTTAACCATCTGAATATTATACATATAGCAAAAATAAGAAGACTAAAAATAAGAAGAAAGAAGGAGGAAAAGTTTGGTTCTGGGGACTCAATGCAAGATGAGATTCCTGGGTTTCCTTTTTACCTCATGTATCCCAGAATAAACGTTGAGGAGGCTGGTAACCTGGAAACATCAATAAACATGGGACAAAAAAGACTCTCAAAACTCTGCTCTTTCAAAACAACATACCAGGAAGGGACAGCTGGCAAGACAGAAATCTTTTAGACAGTAACCACTCTACTCTCCAGAAAAGAAAAACCATAGAAAAAAATGCCATCCAACCTCTACCACTGACAACTGCCTGAAATTCCAATGACACCAGGCTGTGTTAATGAGGCCAGGTCACACACTGACTCTTGCTGCTGTAGTGTCAAGCAAGGCACAGTGCAACAGGGACTTTCATACCACCCAACAGTACAGAGCTGTAACTCACTTACTCCTGACAGTGGTCAAACAGGAAATGTGAGTGTCTGCCCCCTACATGAAATTAACAAAGCTCTCTCTTTCCCTCTGTATTGAGATGGCATCAGAATAGACCTAATGGAGAGTCATGACTTTCACCATTGCCTTATCATAAGGTCACCCACATGGAGGCCAAGTGGGAGACACCCTTCCATCCAATGTAGTGTAAATGGAAGCCTTATTGGGTAGTCTTAATTCCCACCAGTGCCCTAAGAAACCAGGAAAACAGCCTCCCCACTAGGTGTCACCAGAGGTTGAGTGGGAAAGCGGGATGCACAATCCTACCTGGCAGTAAATAATTTGTCTTTCCTCCTTTTCCTTGTTACAAAATCATGGAAATCTCAATTTGAATGAAGAAAAAGAAAGTCAGCAGATGCCAGCACTGAAATGACATAGTAGAAAGATTTTAATTCAGCATCATAAAATGTTGCAACATTTATTATAAGGAAATCAAATGGAAAGATTAAAAAGTCTCAGCGAAGACTTTGAAAAATCAAATGGAAATTTTTAAGACTTTATTCTTAAAGCAGCTTTAGGTTCACAGCATACTTGAGAAAAAGGTATGGAGATTCCCCACATATACTTGTCTGTACAGATGCATAGTACACTTTATTATCAACACCCTCCACCCCCCACCACATACTGGTACATTTGTTATAATTGGTAAACCTTGACACGTAATAATCATTCAAAGTCCAAAATTTACAACAGGGGGCTCGCTCTTGGTGCTGTACACTCTATGGGTTCAGACAAATATATAATAGAAGGTACCCATCATTATATGGTATATTTAGGGCATATTTTCAATGCCCTAAAAATCTTCAGCATTATATGTATTCATCCCCATCCCACTAATATTTAAGACTCTCCATAGTTTTGCCTTTTCCAGAATGTCATATAGTTGAAATCACACATTATATAGTCTTTTCTGATTGACTTCTTTCACTTAGATTTAAATTTAATTAATTTAATTTTTTTCCATGTCTTTTCATGTCTTGATAGTTCATTTCTTGTTAGTACTAAAAATAGTTCATGTTCTGGAGGTAATAGAGTTTATTTATCCATTCACTTACTGAAGGACATCTTTGCTGCTTCTAAATTGTGGCACTTATATATAAAGTTGCTATACATTTATGTGCAGGTTTTGTGTGAACATTCAGTTTTCAACTCAACAACTCTGATAAATACCAAGGGGTATGACTGCTGGACCACACAGTATGAGTGTGTTTAGTTTTATAAGAAACTGCCAAAGTGTCTTCCAAAATGGTTGTACCATTGTCCATTCCTACCAGTGATAAATGAAGAGTTCTTTTTATTCCACATCCTTGCCACCTCCTTGCTAGCATTTGATGTTGTCAGTGCTCTGGATAGTGAACATTCTAATAAGTACATAGGGTATCTATTTGTTGCTTGAATTTGTATTTCTCTGATGACATACAATGTTGAGCATCTTTGCATATGCTTATTTGTCATCTGTAGATCTTCAGTGAAGTTTCTGTTCAGGTTTTTGGCCATTTTTATTAGGTTTGTTTCTTTTCTTACTGGTAAATTTTAAGAGCTCTTTGTGTGTCTTGGAAAACAGTCCTTTATCAGATGTCTCTTTTGCAGGTATGTTCTCCTAGTCTGTGGTTTGCCTTCTCATTCTCTTGTCAAGGTCTTTTGAAGAGTAGAAGTTTTTCACATTAATATAGTCCTGTTTATCAATTATTTCATTCACGGTTTATGCCTTGGGTATTGTAGTTATAGAGCCATCACTCAGCCCAAGGTAATCATGTTTCCTTAATATATCTAGGCCTATTCAGATTGTCTGTTTCTTCCTGTGTAAATTTTGGCATCTTTTGCCTTTTACAGAATTGGTTCATTTCATCATTTCATCTGGGTTTTCAAATTTGTGGGCATTAAGTTTTTCATAACATTCCTTTATTAAGCTTTTAATCTCCATGGGATCTGTAATGATGTCCCCTCTTTCATTTCTGATACTAGCAATTTGTGCCTTTTTTCTTAGTTAACCTAACTCTTAACAATTTTATTGATCTTTAAAAGAAAAAAACAGCTTTTGGATCTATTGATTTTCTCTATTTTTTACTGGTTTCAATTTCATTTTCTATTCTATTTTTTAATTATTTCTTTCTGTCTGCTTACCTGGGATTTAGTTTGTTCTTGTTTTTCTAGTTTCTTATGGTGGAAACTTATATTGGATTTAAATCTTTCTTCTTTTCTAATATATGTACTCAATTATAAACTTCACTTGAAGCACTGTTTGCTGTATCACCCAAATTTTGATAAGTTGTTTTTCTACTTTTGCTTAGTTCAACATATTTCTTAATTTCTCTTAAGATTTCTTTTTTGCTGTATGTGTTATTTAGAAGCATGCTATTTAATCTCCACATGTTCTTCAAGGAGATGGAACAGAAGTCCTCACACTTTGAATTGGGCATAGCCTCTTCTTTCCAAAGAGTACAGTATGAAAAGAAGCAAAACAAGAGTAAATTTACAGTGGATAATCCTAACAAACACTACATCAGAGAAATAATCAAGGTTAATATCAACAGCAATAAATCATGTGGGCATTATGTATCCTTAATATGATATTTGAGAATACCACCTTACCTGTGTTATTTCCTCAACAATATAATAGTCTAATCATGAGAAGAACATTGGACAAATCCCCATTATTTAACCTTATACAAATAATCTGACCAAATATCTGTAAAATTGTCAAGGTCACTGAAAACATGGGGAGTCTAAGAAACTCTTACCAAAAGAGGAACCTGATGAGCTAGGAGGCATAAATGTAATGTTTCTGGGATGGGATTTTGAAACAAATAAGCAGAAAAGGACATTGAGTAAAAAAAAAAAGTTTATTTATAAACTATGAATTTATTGTTAATAGTAATGTTTCAATATCTGTTTATCAATAGTGACAAAAATGTTACTGATGTCAGAAGTTAAGAGAAACAGAGTGGGGGCATATGGGGCACATGGGACATATGTTAGTCTTAACAACTTTCCTGTAAATCTAAAACTATTCTAGAATAAACCTTTTATAAAAAATAAAAACAAAACTTGCCCTCACAGAATCAAGGGTTCATAAGATGCTAAAAGAAATTAGGTAATTATAAGTGTGGAAGGCATGTATGCTCACTTCATTAGGAGAACCGGCATATAAGGAAATGGTATAGGCATTTTAGACAAAATTAGAGGCAAGTCTAACAAACAGGCACTCATAGCTTTAAGGAAGAATGTTACAGACTGTTATCAGCAGAACTTCAGATAAAGGGGAAAGAGTAAACCACATGTGATTATTTCAGCAGTGTGAAAGAGTTTTGTGCCTGACTGTCTCATGCCTTGCTGAGGATTCATAGTAGGTCATATTATCTAATAGGTAAATATACTGAATTGTGATCACTCATGGGTTGTGATCAATCATGAAAATGTTTGCTGAAAAGCGGTTTTCACTTTAAAGAATTAGTTACCCAGTAGACATGGAGGTAACTGTGGCCAGGGCATCTGAAACTTTGTATGTACAATATTATCCAGAGTGATAGGCTTAAGTATAGTGCTCATGTGAGGAGTAAATATTACAGTAAATTGATTCTAATGTTGTTATTACCATAAAGTAAATGTTGACATACATAAACTATGATGATGACCTCCCAAAGAGTATTTTAGTATTTGATATTCATTATGAATTATAATTGAAGAAAACCTGAAACAAAGAAAATCTCAAGGAAATGACCACCTTTTCCTTAAACATTTTAAATAAGATGTTTCTATTTAACCCAAAACAAGAAAAGAAACTCACATATCTAAGTGCATCCATCTGAATTTACCTTTTATGCCTAGGAGATAAAAGGATATTACAAAATCAAATTTTATAATTTGAATATATGTTTGAGGTATTTCGATTAGAATACCAATTTTAAATCACTTTGAATGTGTGCTTTTGTTCAAATTGAGCTCATGCCTGATAATATACATATACATGTAGACGAATATAGAATAACATACAACTATAGAGAATTTAAGCTCATTTTAGCCTTGCTTTAAACAATGACAGCTATAAATCTGTATACTCGAAAAACATAATAGGTAATTATTGGTGTTCTAATCAGCCATATTAGTATAGGAACTATTAACAGTTAACCATATATTTAGAACACTAGAGTACTCATTTTTCATTGGTTATGGTCAAAATCTAAAATACTGTGGACCAGACTGTATGACTATAATATCTAAACCAGTTTGTCTGTTTACTTTCTGCTGATATACACAACATAATTCAGTTAATTGTGAAATACTTCTGGATATTCATTACATGGCCACCATCATTGTAGCAACATACTGTTATCATATTTGGGCGAAAGCGTACTCATTTAATGTTGAAGAAATCAAAACTCCCCTTGAACTTATGTGAATATTTCCTGTTTCTAAATTGCACTTTTCTCCTTGTTATTTTGATAACTTTCTAAATTGCTCTTTGTTTTTTCCCCATAAATGAAATGACAGTGGCATTTGAAAGAAAGGGGGGAAATGCAGAAATGATTACTATTGATTACCTTCCTCTTCTTTGCTTCCTTACTGGCTGACTGCATGTGCCTGAATGAACTGTTTGTCAGCACATGCTGGGCAATCACTGTGCTGCAAATTTGCATCTATAGTGATTCTATAAGACCTGTTCTCTTGGATCTTTCTTTCAGTTAGGAAATGGCATGACTAACAAAAGGTGTTCTTATTTTTAGTATTAAAAGGACTAAACCGTGCTTTCAAATTATGAAAGGGAATGTGAAAATAAATATGTGAGTGAATTTGATTTACAGTGATTTGTGACATACAGTGCAGTCTTGAGCATATGTTGGTGATATAGTCTTTCCTATAAGTCAGCTGGACAACTGCTTGGCTGGTTGCCTGTTGAGCAACCTGGCACCAGGGAATAGACAAGAGTCATACAAGATAACGATGCTATTCACTCAGCTTTTATTGAATGCAGGTTCACTCAAAGAAGAACATCAACATACATTAATATCCTACTCACTCTAACAATCTAAGAGAAATATAGCATACACACAGAGCAATCAATAAGGAATAACGAACCCAAGTGCCAGAGTCTCAGTCTGCAGGTCTGGGAGACAGAATGGAGGGCAAGGGAGTTATCAGCATTTTGCAAAAAAAAAATAAAAATAAAAAAAAATTCAGAGCCAGGTGGGCAGCAGGGCAGACAAAGCCCTCAGTCCAGCAAGGTAGAGTCCCTCATGCTGAGGGAGATGGGCATGGTGTAGAGCAACACTCCGGGGTGTGGAGTTCAGTTCAGCAGTGGTTGAAGCTTGCCTCAGTTATATTTTGAAAGTAGTGTACCCGCTCTGCTGGGTCTCTACATAAGTGTCTTGTACCACTGTTGGCAAGTGGGGAACTTCTCCAGGACCCTATTTGTGGGTGGTCCTGCTCTGTAGACAAGGCTGTTCTGGTCACATGTACAGATATCTTAGGTGTGTCTTCTTGTCAGATGTGTCCAGTGTGATTTAGGTAGTTTCCCTCTTGAACCAAAATGTCATGGCTGTCTGGCAACCATCTTGGCTGACATGAGTGACTCCATTTTGTCTATATACCTTATACTATCTTGATTAGACCAATGCTATTTTATTGGTCCTGCTCTCTACATTGATACCTTTTGTTGATGTAAGATTTCATAGATAGCAAACTTTTTTTTTAATTCACTGGTTACTAGATAACCGATCTATCCTAGAAGATAGTTTCCTGCATTTTATTTTTTGAGGACAAGCCAGCAGATTTCTAAAAATTCAACTCGGCCCAAGTAATTCTGCTGGCAGGCAATAAAATGTAAAAGATGTCCTCAGCAATCACAGTTCTGATTCAGGTAAAGTATATTGAATATAAAGTGACAGTAAAAAATGGCATAGATTTCAATAACTTTAAGAATCAATCTTCCATTTTCTGAGTAAACTCTTTGGCTGGTGGTTATTGAATAAGTATGTTTACCTGTGATTTTACATAGGAAAGAGTAGCATTTCATAGTAAAATGAGAATCCATGAATTATAAAAGGAATTATTAATATTCAAATAGCACAACCTAGGTATAGATCAAACTGAATGGTATTTCCTTCATTTTAAATTGAATGAAGTATTTGATTTTATTATAAATAGCAAAAACTGAATTATTATTAGGATAGTGTCAAGTGTCAGTCAAGATCTTTAGTGTAATCTTAACATATCCAAATAAACATTCTTGACTGAGTTGCATCTCTGAAAAAGTATAAAAGTAGTCCAGATCTCCTATGAGTTGCCATCCAAATGTGTTATTTCCATGCTTATTTCTGATATCAATACATTGTCATAAATTGAAAGTAACTATTATAAAATGAGCCTCTAAGCAGGCTACTAATTGATCAGAACACATTATCCAGGATTCCCAGCCCAGGACAGATCATCAGAGCACATCTGATCTGGCAGAAATGAGGAAATCCCAGCCAGCAAGGCCAAACATCAGCTAGCACTGACATATATCCATGCAGAAGAATAGTTTGTATCAGGAAGGTTTGGTGGCATAAGACATAGGACTTAAGTCAAGAAACTTCAGGTTTAGGATAGACAGGAAGAAAATTAAGCATGTACCCACTATCAGATCAAGTATATAGATTCCAGTCATCAGTTCCATGTGCAACCTGGGCTTCAGACTGCTACTCAAAGGAGAAACTGAGATACCTTTCCTGACTGTCTGTCCTAACTTCCCAGGGTATAAATGTTTAACTCTACCATAGCCATTTTAGACTCTATCAGTGAAGACACCATAACTTGATCAGATTCAGGCAAGACATTCTGATTGGTTACCAGAATGGGTCAGTATCACAACCCAAGTAAGTGGAGTGTTAAATCACCTTTGGGTGATGTTAGAACAATGAGAGATGATAGACATGACAGCACAGGCAAAAAACCTTCCCTTTTTTCTCCAAGATATGGTAGTTTCACATTGTCTATCTGTAAGTGTTCCCATTTTAACTGGTAGGTCACTACATTTATTTGGAAACTGAGGCTAGCTATGCTATGGATAACTTCAAAGTTGCTTCTGGCATTTCTTTACTCCTTTTCCTTGATCTTACTGCCTTGAAATCCACTACCCCCCACGCTTAAGATGGGCTTTCAGAGTTGGATCACATACTTCATTGAAGGCATTAAGGGGCACGTTGTTCATGTAAAGTGGTGTGGTATAAAACCAAGAAGGCACTATATAATTTCTAGTAAACTTCAAGTATGCAATATAGTATAATTAACTATAGTCACTATGCCATACATGAGACCTCCAGAATATATTTTTTTCAGCAAAACTGAAATTTTGAACCTTTTGACCAACATTTCCCCATATACCCCACATCTGAGTCCCTAGTGGCCACCACTGTACACTCTACTTTTATGAGTTTGAAGTTTTTAGGTTCCACATATAAATGAGATCACACAGTATTTGTCTTTCTGTTCCTAGCTTATTTCATGTAGGATAATGTTTTTCAGGTGCATCCATGTTGTCACAAGTGACAGGATTTCTTTCTGTTTTAAGGCTGCTGAATAATATTCCATTATATACATCGCATTTTCTTTATCCATTCATCCATCAATGAATACTATGGTTGCTTATATATCTTGGTTGTTGTGAATAATGCTGCTATGAACATGGGAAAACAAATATCTCAGAAATACTGACTTCACTTTCTTTGGATATATTCCAGAAGTGGGATTACTGGGTAATATGGTAGTTGCATTTTTAATTTTTTGAGGATGTTGCAATTCTCAGACAAAACCTTTACCATTATGGAGCAGTAATGTTTTAATAGTGGAAAACTATTTTCCATTTGAGGAAGAGGAGGTACTCATGGCTTGCTATTGGTGTTTCAGTTTTAGGAGACAGTTAGCTTCTGACTACGGAACAGCAAGTGACCATGTTACTGGAATTTCCCATAATGACCAAGCCGTTATTGGAAATATTTGGTCATAAGGTCATGTGAGTATAGTTTCAATCAATTATGGTATGAAATAATATATTTGAATTTGGACTCAAGCAAATTAAGTTATAAACACTTGAACAAGGTTTTTATGTTACTTACATTTTTAAATCAATGCCTCCCCCTCATCTCATGTTTGGGTACATGGGGTGAGGGGGTTATATTTCTTAAAACTCATAAGACATGAAAGAACTCAGTCCTGGTTCATAATACATTGGAGAATTATATTGGCATCAGTTGTAAATTGACTTCTTTTACTCCACAGCCTCACTCAAAGAAAACCCTAAAAAAGAGTGGTGAATAGAAACTACTCCCATGGGCAGAGCTGCAATGATATGTGGAGATGTACAAAAATAAACTCTTGGTTATATTCTCTCAAATCTGTCATTATTGCCTGCTATAGACTGAATGCTTGTTCCATGCCTCACCCCAAACTCATATGTTAAAACCTAATGTCCAGTGCAATGGTATCAGGAGGTGAGGTCTTTGTGAGGTGCTTAGAACATGATCGTGAAACCCTCGTGAATGAGATTAGTGCTCTTATAAAAGTGGCCTGAGAAAGCTTCTTTGCCCCTTTTACCGTGTGAGTTTATAAAGAAAAGACCGCCATCTAAGGAAGCAGGATGTTGCCAGACACTGAATATGCTGGTGTCATGATCCTCAACTCCCAGGCTCCAGAAATGTGAGTAATAAATGTTTGTTGTTTATAAGTTATCCAATCTCTCTCATTTTGTTATAGCAGCTGCCAGATCAAGAAGATATACTTACATATCCTAACTAGTGTGTATATGCATATCCATAAATATTTCTATGTAGTGTCTGTATTAAGCTAAACATCTATAAACATTTTAGGCAAACATTTATGGCTGTTTTAAGACAGAAAGATGTCTCCAGTTCTATTCTTTTACCACTTGGATTGTTTTATCTCCTCATTTTTCATACCCATAGCTTCCCACTCCAACTGTGATGAGCTTGGCTCCCAATATTTGCCATCCTTTTACTTCTTTATTTCCTGTATAAAAATATAGAACTTTCAGACATTGCCAAATCCCCTCAAACCTGTGCTCTCATTGTTCTCCACAATAAACATGGCCACTATTTATTTAACTGTATTGATTAGGAACCTTGGAGATATCTTTGAATCCTAGTTCCTTCATATCCCACATCTGAATCTCTTATAAATTCTATTGACTACTTTCCATTTTAATCATATTTCCTCATTTTGACCTTGACCATCTTTTACCTGGACTACTTCAATTGCCCTGTTCTCTGCCCCCATTCTTGCTTCTGTCCCTGTATAGTATTCTTTACAGACATTTCTCTTTTATTTTTAAACTTCTGACCTACAATGTTTGAGTTCATTCACTTTCTCAGTTGTAGAATTAGGCTGCCTCTATGGAACTCAGACCTCAAAAACATAAGCCCAGTTTCTAAGTTCTACACAGCTTCTCCAATTAGCTTCAAATTCTATCACTTGCCCATTTTCTTGGAGAGAAGGTGGCAGAAATACCTTTTAAATCCCCAAATTAAGTTATTATGTCACTTCATGAAGAAAGTATAAAAAAAGAGGGAAGAAAATACTACATTTGCTATCCATACCAAGCAAATCATAAAAGCCACAAATAAATGTACTTTCTTGTGGTGGCATTAAAAATGCAATATTTATCCTAAAGTTAAATTATATTATATTACATTAAACATCTTGCTAGATAAAGGAACATTTGCATTCTTCAATAATATTACAAAATATGTGGGTTTTTGTTTACTTTGGAAATACATATATAATATTAGGAATCTGAAATGTTTAACACAACAATGAAATGCAACAAACTAATATTCATGATTTAATTTAAATCCATATTTGAATTATTTGTAGCTAAATACTATATCTACAACACATTGGAGTGCTGCCCAAAGATAACCACACATACAGTTCCATAGTTGAATTGTTTTGATAGATTTGAAGGCTTTTAATAAACAAGCAAATACAAATGCTTATAAGAGTTAAAACTCCCTCTGAGTGAAGCAATATTTGGTTAAGCCAAAATATTGTCTATGGCAATATAGCCAGGGAGTGGGAATAATAGGATATACCAAACTTTTATTCTTGCATGCCCATTATCTACAAGATGAAGTTTTCACTTTTGTTTTAGAGGCTCATATTCAACTTATGAGAACTACCAATATGATTTTTCACCTTTCGGAATTCTAATTTTTGTAGTACACTTTTAACCACTATACATCGCAGAGAAGCAATAAATCAGAGATGGTGTTTCAGATTCAAAATGACTATTAACTTTTTAAAAGCAGCTGTATGGAGGTATAATTGACATAAAATAAACTACACATAAGTGTACAATTTGTAAATTTCTATGTCTCCACTATCAAGATGATGAACATATTTAGCCTCCTTGTGCCTCTTTGTAGTCATTCCCTCCCTCTCAAATCATTCTCTAGATAACCAGTGACCTGCTTTCTGACATTATACATTAGCTTAAATGATCTAGAATCCTATATAAATGGAAAAATATAGTATATACCTTGTCTTACTTCTTTTACTCAATATTTCTTTAATATCCTTCCATGATATAAGAAGTATCGATTAGTTTTTTATTGATTAACAGCACTACTTTGTATGGACCTGCTACAATTTGTCTATTCATGTGTAGATGGCCATTTAATTTCCAGTTTTGGCTATAATAAATAAACCTTTATGAAGACTTGTATAAAAGAACATTTCTGAATATTCTTATGGACTTTCATTTCTCCTCTGTAAATAGCTAAGACAAGAGTGACTGGATCTCATAGCAGGTATACATTTTTTTTAAACTGATATATTTCTAAGTGGTCTACCACTGTATTCCTCCCAGAAATGTTTAAAGGGCTATCTTCACATGTTTTCTAACACTTGATATTGTTTCAACTTCATCCATTCTTATAAGTCTATAATATTAATTTCATTATAGTTTTAATTTGTAATTACCAAATGACTAATGATGTGTAGTATCTTTTCGTGTATTGATTTTCCATAAATAAATATTCTTTGATACAGTATTGAAATATTTTGAAGATTCTGTCATTTTGAATTTTTTTGTTTTCTTATTGTTTAAAGTATATTTTGAGAGTTTTGAGTTATATACTCTTGATACAAGTTCATTACCATATATACAATTTGCAAAACTTTTATCTTAGTCTTTTTGTTTTATTTTGTCCCTTCATTGCCTTAATGTTTTTTGACAATATACATTTTCATTTTTTTAACTTAAAAATATTTTTATTTATTTATTTTTAGAGATAGAGGAAGAAAGAGAGAGAGGGAGAGAAATATCAACATGTGGTTGCCTCTCACGTGCCCCATCACTGGGGACCTGGCCCAAAACCCAGGCCTGTACCCTAACTGGGAATTAACCCAGCGACCCTTTGGTTTACAGGCTGGCACTCAATCCACTGATCTACACCGGCCAGGGCTACATTTTAATTTTGATAAAAACCAACTTATCAACTTCTTTTATGAATATTGCATTGCTGTCATATCTAAGAAATTGATTCCTAATACTAGGGATCAATTCCCTCTATGTTTTCTTCTAGAAGTTGTGTAATTAGGTTTTAATTTTAGAATTTTAAACAATATTGAGTTCATTTTTATAAGATCTATAAATCAAGTATATATATTTGGCACTATGTATACTTAAACCATTATAATACACACATATATAAAATATACTGATTAATTTTGTAAGTAGATTATGTTATCTATAGTTTCATTTATAATTATATATACATATATAGATTCATTTCAAAATTAACAAATTTAATTTAATATGTTCAGTTAATTAATTCTCTGTTCCATTATACAAAAAAGTGAGAACAAAAACATTTGTGTATCTGTATGTATGTTACATTTACTTAGCACTATTGTAAACAAAGAAATATTTATACATAGTTATCTTAGTCAATGCTCATAAAAATGATGTGGAGTAGACATCATTATGGGCATTTTAAAGAAAAATGCCTGATAATCAGAGATTACAAAGCAGGTGTTCAGTCACAGATCTTTTAAGTGGCAGAGGTAGGAAGCAGACCCAGATGGCCAATACTCTTTCTCGCACAGCCCATCATAAGGGATTAAATAGCAGCACTTAAAACTGACAAACACAGCAAAATGGTAATTTCTGAGCAGAGCCATTCAACGTTGTACACTTTGTGGGAAACAGACTTCAAAGAATTTGTCTAACCAAGTCAGTAAGTAAGTAAATACCAAAGTAACAAAAAACAAAAACAAGCCTTAAGAGGAAGGACATCATTATCCAGAAATCCCACAATTTATGACCTAAAATGTTTAATTTTCAATAAAAAATATGAGACACTCAAAGAAACAGGAAAAAAGAAAAAAAAAAGACCTGTACATAAGAAAACAAAAAGCACTAGAAACTAACTTTGAGGGGTTAATTTTGCCCAGCTGTTGGACCTGGAAGAAATAAAAAAAAACCTTCAAAGTACCTACTATAAATATGTTCAAACAAATAAATAAATCGTTTTTAATTAAAGGAAGGAATAATAATGATATTTCATTAATAATAACTGTGACAAAAGAGACATAATTTTTTAAAGGCAATTCTGAGGGTAAAAACCATAACGATGAAAACATTTTTTTAAAGTTCCCTAAAGTGTTGCAGGATATATTTGAGTTGCAGAACAATTTTTATTTGAAAGTAGATCAATAGAGAGTGTGTATTCTATGCAAGAAAAAGGTATAAAGAAAAGTAAACAATCTCTGAGAAATGTGGAATACCACTAAACATATCAACATACATATAATGGGAACATCAGGAAGGAAAGGAGATAATAAAGCAGTAAAAATATTTGAAGAAATATGATAGAAAATGTCCCAAATTTGATTTTAAAAAACTAGCTAATTTACACATCTGAGAAACTCATTGAAACTCAAGAAGGATAAATACAGAAAGATCCAACTCAGATATACCATACCCAAAGTGTTGAAAGCCAATGATAAGAGAAAAAATTAAAGGCAGCAAGAGAAAAACTACTCAACATATACAAGGGAACTCTGGGAAACTGAACAATGAGCTTTTCATCTGAAACATTGCATACCAGAAGGCAATCAGATAATGTATTCAGAGTGCTGAAAGAAAGAACATAATTCACCAAAGCTATCCTTCAAAAAATGCCAACTAAATATTCCTACATAAACAAAACTGAGTAATTCCATTGGTAGGAGACCTGCCTTATAAGAATACTAAAGGAAATTATTCAAGGTGAAAGGATGGGACACCAAATCCACAAGACAGATCAAAGAGCTCCAGTAATAGAAATTATTTATTAGTAATTATGTATAGGTAATTATAAATGACTGTATAAATATACATTTTCTCCTTATTCTTTTAAGTGATTTAAAAATACTTCCACTCTAACATGACTATGTTCCAAAAACGTAAAAATTAATTTTACCTTCCAAGGGATGTGTCTGGTAGAGAAGGGAGGTGGTAGGTTGTGAAAACATTAAAGAATTAGGGGCAGGAGTGAGCTTGAAGGTGTTCAGTTCAGATAAATGAGCAGTATTGAGACAATGCTCTTTCTTGCAGTGATGATGACAGTACTGAGAAACATTTACTAGACATCTGACCTAGGTTTTGAGTCAAGCTGAGTATAATTAAAAAAATACTTTCCTGGAAGCAAAGTAAAACATTTGGATTTCTGTGACATTTCCATTTGCCTCCTTTCTATTAATTTGTAGTAAAAATTCTCTTGCTGGAATTTTAGCCGGGGTTATGCCTAGTAATTTGAGTCCCATAGATTCCTATAGTTTTAGAAGCTTGGTCTTTTTCAAAAAGTAATTGTTGCCTTTACATAATTTATATAATGTTCAAGAGAATTTAAAAAGTCAATTTTTGGGAGACATGGCCTTATGTATTTAATAGTGAGAAAACCATTCACCTGTATAAAGTATCAAGACCAATAATAATTGAGAAAGTATAATATTTCCAGTAACAATAAAATAAATTCAGAGTTAAATTTAATTTATCAAAAATATTACTGATGGACTCTATTTGGGGCAGTTCAGAATGAGTCATCCCACAATGTGCCTCTGTGGTGTGCACATTGTTTTGAGTTCAAGGCAATTTTAGCCACAGGCTCAAGAAAAACTTCTTCCCCTCTCATAAATTAACTACCTAGAAGACTTTGAATTTGGAGCCTTGACGGTAATAAGTGATTATCAGAGATAACATGAGTGATTATCAGAGATAACATGTTTTGACCTATCTATAGGACAGGACAAACTTCTATTTACTAAGCATTTGTTCTCATTATCCTGCCAAACCTATTTGAAGGCCCCAAAGCACCTTACTCCAACCCTACCTCAGAATGACTTAAATAGCGAATGCTCCCTTTCTGTCTCTGAACCTCTCCTGCATGTGCGATCTCTGACTCTCATATATGCAGGATTGCCAGCATACATATGCATTAAATTTTGGTTATTTCTTCTCTCTAATCCATCTCATGTCTATTTGATTATTAGACCAACCAGGAGAACCTTGAGGGTAAAAGAAAGTTTACTCTGCTCACACTGTGCTAGGCAATGTATTATGAATAACTCATAACAAAGCTTTAAAATATATATTTTATTGGATAATCTTTTGGAGAAAGTATCAAAAGTCTTAGTTATTGTTTTAAACTTTTCTTTGTGTGGAAAAGTATGATTTGCATAAAATCAATGGGTGGGTGAAAGAAAATTTGATGTTAGCTAAATGTTGTTTTTAAATCTTTGATTTTCATGACATTTTTCTCCGATAATTGAATTTGTTCATATTCTATTACAGTATTGATGGTAAAAGAGAGTATTTAGATCAAGACTACTGTTCCTATGTACTGGAAACCAGAATATCATCGATTCAGCAAAGCTTCCTGATGATGTCAAAAATTTATGACAATGAAAAACATTTCTATAGAATTTCCCTTACAAAACTGATCATTAATGATCATTGCAGTTTATTATACAGTTCGTTATTTGATTGTTTATTAGGAGATTTTATGTAAATTTAGAATTACTTTATTTTTTTTCCCCAAAAAAACCACCATCTTCCATTTACACTGTGATGGTGTTAGCACTCAGATGTGTGCACCACATTTCAGTGTGATGGTTTCCACCTGATAAACAGCCATGCTTATCGTGAAATAATTTATAACAATAAATGTATCTTACAATTTAATTTTTTACTTTGTTTTGTTCCCATCAAAGCTTTTATTGTACATAATGCCAGGGAAACTCAACTGTCAGAGCCTATATAAAATAAGTGTCAAAGAACATCTTGTGTATTTGGTTAGCTGGAATTGTAGCAAATTACTGAGCTTTAAGACTACATTTAGTATTTATTTTAAATGAAATTTTATTTTTGTTCACATGGCTATGTATGAAGATCATTATAAAATGCTTCTAAATTGGCAGCTACTCCCACCTGTAGCTCTTTGCCTTATGACAAAAATGAATTGGGTACTTTTAACAGTCCATCTGTAACTGGAAAATTGGAATGAAGACAATGGCTAGTCTTTGGGTCACTATTTAGCTGCTAATAAACATGCTACACTAAACAAAAAGAAAGAGACTTGTTCTTCAAAAATATGTTCAACACCAATATTGTAATGATGTACCAACTTTTTAAATAATATGCCAGTATTTACATACTACAAAGAATGCTCTTTTAGACTCACTGTAATCTTCCTGCTACCTTGAGTAGTAATGTCTCTTGCTTGGAGGTCATTCTTTCACTGAGACAATTACTGTGAGTGGAGATGTTTTGCACAAAACCATTATACCCAGGTATTTAAAAACAGTTGAACATTCCTCAAAATATGTTACATTGTTATTGTTAGTTCTTTCTTTGTTCCATCTTTCTCCAGAATTGCAATAATGTTTTCCCAAGTAAGAGTGTATTTTTCAGGACATTTTTAAGGCCTTGTTTCATTATGACATGAATGAGTAAGTTCTGGGTCAATAGTAAAGATCGAATACCAGACAGATAAGATCATCAGTATGAAGTAGCTTTAATTGTGCATGAGGTTTCAATATCCTAGGCAAGTTTCTCAATTTAGTTTCACATGTTTCTCACTTTGGTTCTCCATAATAATCTAAACAGCAATGAAAAAAGCAGCAAAGAGAATTACATCCCAAGAATTGTTGCAATGTTTCATTATGATTTAATTTAGGTGCTAATAATCAACAGTGACAACAAAAACTACAAAAAATGTCCATTAAAAAAAAGTGCTGACTTGCTCAACCCTCTGTACTCATTGGTTTTGAGCCTAATTTACATACATCTGTTTATTCCCCGTAAAATTTTAGAGTTCTCAGTATAGTAAATTGAAATTTGTTTTGTTTAATAAAAATATTGCCAGATAGCAACTGTCAGTTAGAAAATTAGATTTAATTTCCCTTTATAAGTGATTAGCTGTTAGCATCTCAGCTCTCTTTATGCATATAATTAACTTTTCTAATCAAATATAACTTCTTTGGTGTTGAGGATAGTACTATGAGCTTTGTCATCAAATATTAAACTTCCTTTTCATGACAGACTTAAGTGAAATTAATTGTTTATTTTACTAATGGGATTTTTACATGTAAATAGAAAACAAATAGAAAAGATTGCAAAGAGTTTTTAATAGCTAGGTGTCTTTGTTTGGAAAGGCATTTCCATTCTAAATTTCTATTTTAAATGTGCTATTGAGACTCTGAAATTGCAATCAGGTATATTAAAATTTGGATATGAGTAGGCATTTGGCTGCTCAGCTCTATAGTGTACATTTAGGTCAACAGAGCATCACTTACATCAAAAGATTCAACTCAATTCTGGCTCATTGCCCATCATTCTGGGCAAGAACTCAGAGATAGATCTACATAACATAAACATAGCTGTTTAAGGAGTGAAAAACCCAACTATATTACTTCATTTAGCAACATATAATTTTAACAGGTAATTAAAGAGTTGACTGAACTTATAAATTTAATTTGTAGGGAGGTATGATCTTTTAAAGAGAAATTTAATTAATGTTTATTTCTGAATTAACTATTAAATCACTCTTAAATGGTTTTGGTTTGCTTTGGATATTAGTAACCCCCACATGGCCTCAAAATAATATGAGAACTATTATATGGATGTTATATTTGAAAAGCAGTAAATGTGGAAACATCTTTAAAAATGATTGCTCACTGAAGAAATGTCAACCTTATTAATATTGCATGTGCAGATTTTGCTCAACTAAGAAGAATCATTATTGTCTCAAACAACAAAGGGAAAGGGTTAGCCTAGCAAAACAGGCACTCTGCCTCTGCTTTGCTAAATGATTATAAATATTATAAGGTACTTTTTTGCCAGGACCACCACTAGGCTCTGGTTGTCAACTACATATATTGGAAAAGCATGTTTTAATAAAATAATTTATCTTTCAGAATTTTTAAATTTACCTGGAGCAAATCATATCAAATTCTTTGTCTTTGACAGTGGTAGAAAATTTACTTACTTTCTTTAGAATAAGAATAAGATAATCTAAGTTTCTCTAAAAAATCTGTATAAATGCAAACATTAATATATGTTCATTTTCCTTAGAATCTCGAAATACCTTATCCAATATTAATTGACCCTCTTCATTAGTATCTTATTAATTTGCTGGTTTCACTAAGATAGATAAGCTGTCACCAAAACCTTGTTATTTTTATATAGTACATTCTAAAAAAAAACACACAAAAACATCATTATTATTTAATTAAACAAGAAATCAAGTTTAGTGTATTTGCCAAAGGTTCTGAGCATATATTGGTTATATGGGTATGAATGTCTAAATGTAAGAAAAAGCTATATTGCTACAGCACTGGTTTTTCTCTTTTGCTTTCACAATGTGAATGATTTATTGTGACATACGTATGATCTGTGGATGTTTATCTAGGAAATATAAACTAATTTTAATACTTTTAAATATTAGTGTTAAAATATCATATTTAGTAAATAAAATTTCTGATAAACTTAAAAGGATATTCCAAAAGCCAAACAGAACTTATTGTTAGATATTCAGACATTGGTCCCTTCCATTAAAGCTGTTAATTTAGTATTACCTCTGTGGGTGGGTGTGTGTATAGATCTCATTAGAGATAAATTATACTTAATCATCATTTTTACCATTCCTTTTAAAGAGAAGTATAAAGGGACAACAAATAATAAAAATTTGAAATTTCTTCAAAAATTCACATTTCTGGATATATGCCACGACAAATATCTGAGGTGAGACAAAAGTTTCTGATATTATGCTTGTAGTATTTGCAATAGGCCAATAGAAAAAGATAAATTTAAAAAGAAATTAATTATTTGTAGGCAGAGGAGAAGGGAAGGAGAAAGAGGAGGAGAGAAACATCAATGTGTGGTTGCCTTTCTCATGCCCCCTATGGAGGACCTGGCCTGCCATCCAGGCATGTGACCTGACTGGGAATCGAACTGCCAACCCTTTGGTTCACAGGCTGGATCTATATCCACTGAGCCACACCAATCAGGGAAGAAAAAGATAAAATTTGCTTCAGCTTTCTAACAAATGAATTACTCTTAATGTACCTAACATATACATTAATGGTAGAAATTTGGCCTTAGTACTGGCAAACCACTGAATTAATAACTTGAATTTATTTATATATATAATATATATGTGCATATATATATATATATATCTTTTATACTTACCTCATATACTTGAATTGCCATGAAGTATTTAGTTCTCATATTAAGAGGCTATTTTAGAGTAAAAGAAATGTGTGTGTGTGTGTGTGTGTGTGAGTGTGTGTATTGCTTTTATACTTACCTCATCTCCACAAAGAAAAGCAACACAAAGTTCAATTGTAATACTCATTGAAAATCCTAGCCCTTTCAAAAATAACTGCCAGGATGTAGTACAGTCACTTAAATTATATAACTCTCTTAATCTAGTTTTCTTAGCCATTTACTGACAGTGTTCATATTTGCCTAAAGCAAGTTACAGGAATGAGGCACTACACAGCTGTAAATTGTGATCGGCCCTTATGAATTGTGCCATGATGTATTCCCACATCCTCTATGAACTCTATGAAGATTCAGAGAATTGACAGAGTCAAAACTTTCTCAGTCACTTATTTTTCATAGATAGAACAAAATTAAGTATTCACGTTCACAACAATTTTGTCTAAATGACCTTTAAATTCACTAAATAGTTATTGAGTATCTAACAGATACCAGATATGTTAGAAGTATAAGTAGTGTAAAATGGAGCTTGACTTAGAGGAATTTATGGTACTGATTGGGGATATAATATATTCACAAAAATATTAAATGGTCGAGTTATGGACAATATAATTATTGGAAGACTGGATGTAACATTATTCAAATTATTTTAACAATGAGAAGAGAGTGGTCTCAAGGCTTCAAGAGAGAACTTACATAAAATTTGAGAGTTAAAATTAACTTTTAAGGAAGAATGATGGCAAACGTTCCAGAAGGTGCAGCACTGAAGTAAATCCAAGAAATCAGGATTTAACATGGTTTGTAGGTCTCACCAGAAAGTGATGTCTTATTGGGCAAAGGTGGTAAGTAAATTTCAACCAGACTAAGAAACATCAGTTTCAAAAGGTGGATCATTTCTCTTCAGGGTAAGGATCACTCAATATTCTGACCAGAGGGATGATATCTGTGATGGTCTATCTCCTGGGGTCTTGTGCGGGAAAATTGACTTCTAGATCAGCAGAGGACAGACTCTCCTAAGTATGTTTCTGTGTGCAACAAAAAGAGTCTCCTAAGAGACTATTCTTTCTTCACTACAATGTATAATTTTGAAAATTTACTAATTTTTAAAAAAATTTCATTCTCTTTTTTACATGCACGCACACACATACACACACACGCACATGATCAGCTCTTATTTGCCTAAATTATTGGAAGGAAACCAGGGCTAATTAACTTAAAATTAGAATATAATTTTGTTTTGGCTTTGGAATACTTAGTAAAATTGAGCAAAGTATATTTATTTTACCAATTACTTTTGTTGCCCTGCTATTAAAATGAGTTTATAGAAGAGGTTTGTCTTATGCTGTGGCCCCACCAGGCTTGTTGCATGCCCTGAGCCCACCATCTCTTCTGCGGCTTCTGCACTTTGGCCCATGCCAGCTTCCTGCCAGGAATATCAGCTTTAACTGCTATTACACTCTAAAAATGCGCCAAGGACTATGCCGGGTGATTTTTATTGATCGGCTCATTTAATCTTTACAGCACTCTCATGATGTTGATTTTACAAATGATGTAATTGAGAGCCCAAGACCCCAGTAACTAACTCCATCCCACACTAGGTTGTAGACTCATTGAGGGTTGACTCTATGTATTCATCTTTCTTCTACAAGTGACTACCGTGGTGGTACTTTTTGGTGAATTAAATACATAATTGATGAGGAGGAAGACACAGGTGGCTATACTAACCTAGGAAGAGCCAGCATTAGGTAGAATGGTATCATACTTATGTGGACAAGGTCTAAACATCAGGAAGCATAACATTCATGTAAAAGACAAATAGAGATCAAGTCAAGCTATGGTAAAATTACCAGAGGACATCAGACAGTCCCATCTCAGATCATCGACCACAATACATAACCACATTCTGGACTTTGTTACCACCTAGTTGTGCTTTATTTCTACATTTGAAAGCCTAGTGTCAACACTTTCTGACCAAAACCTTCAATGTTATTAAATGTCACTCCTTTATTAGTATTCTGTGCTTTTCTCCATATTTTTCTACAAGAAAACATGATAATCTTAGTGTAATTTCCTACTCAGTTCTGCTGTTAGCAGATATGCATAAAATGGCAATGCTTAATGTTAATTCATGCCCAGGTGGAAATATCTACTTCAAAAATGAAACTATCAAATGGTTGTAAACATTACCTTAACAACTCGTCGTGTCTGCTCTTCTATAAATTAAATAGCATTTACATTATGTGAATTGTCTTTAACAAAACCAATTAATTCTATGAGACCATTGAGCATACATACATTCTATTTATGACAAAAAAAAAAATTGGTATTTGCAATCATCTCTTTCCTTGGCATTCCAAGCAGTGAGAGGATTTTGAAATCTAAGGCAGTACTGAGGAAAGTATTGGGTCTAAAGGAAAACTGAAGTCAAGAAAAGGCTAAACTGTGCCAGCTGGGGATAGATTAAAACAAACCCTAAGGAAAGTTAAGTAATAGGAGCAAAAAAAAAACAACCAGTAAATCAGGAGCTGGAAAAAAGGTATTAGGAAAGATGTGGGAGATTCTGGCAGCAGTAAAGCATTTAAGAAAAGAGTGAAATATTGAAAGAGGATCATTTTATGAATTCTTATTGTGATTTTTGTGATATATTCTCTACACTGACATAATTAGTTAAACTTTGCCCTTCCTTTCAGTGTTTTGACAATAAGGCTTTGTGTCTGTGTGTGTCTTTACAATTACGTTAACATTAGCCTCTAAAGAGTATTGAAGAAGAATGGGTATTCAGGTCCCAGGTAATATGAAATATTTAAGTTATAAACAGTAAGAACCTAAGAAGACACTTTAGTAGGTATAAGAACTAACAGAAATCATTAAATGTATACATACTTATGATTATGAATATATTTATGAATATATCAGATTCTAAAATAGGAATACTTCTAAATTTTCTATTTATTGAAGTAACAGTTAACACTCATTAACCTTTTAACCCTTTGGGTTCATTGAACAAAGCTAATATTATAAATTAGATAATGGTAAATTCAACTTGTTAGATTTTATCATAATAAATTATTGCACACTTATTTTCCCCAGGTTTATATTTTCTTTTAAATCTTTATAGTTATTAGAGGTAGCAGAGATATCATACATAATTTCAAAAAGAATATTTGATTCTCTCATTGCTTGGCAAAATATTTTATAAATTCTTAGGTTTTCCTAACATTGTTGACTATAAATATTATATAAATTATCTGTGGAGTTATTGCTTATTTAAGTACCTAACTAATTATCTTTCTTCAACTCTGACATGAAAGGATACATTGAAATTTAATAAAATGAAAATGTTTTATTTTCACACTAAACAATAGAAAAATGCACACTGGCCTGCTCAGTAATCTAAATTAGATCAATTTTACTATAAAATTTCTACCATTCAGTGGATTCTACATTCGTTGTAAAATCATGGATTTTACACAGATAAGTTTCTTAAAGGCTTTGAGTTATCCAGACTTATAGAAGTACTCAAGTTTTGATTTTATGTAATTCTGAAATCTATACTTGTGAATTTTTTCAACAAAGATATATATACATGTCTGTTTTTCAGAGTAGAGTGCAGGGTTGAAATGGAAAATGAGTGGTAACCAGTAAGACTTCATGATAAATCAACTTAACACAGGTGTCCTTATATAGAATACTTATGTATTTTTAGGCCAAGTGACTTTTTCACCATTAACTATTATTTTGTTTTGACATACATTTTAACAGGATGAGTTTATATGAGCATAGTTGTCTTACTACTTATATGTATATATTGTGTTTCCTTTATTTAGACTGAAATCTAAACAAGTATAGTAATCTCTTGGTGTTCCAGAATTTAGCATGGAAATTCAAATAATCATAATCTACTTTAAAGATACATGAAAAATGATAATCAGTACTGATTAGTAATTTAATAATTACTAAAGTACTAATTTAAATCACTCTTACATTAAGGATTTTGTTGACAAAGTAGTTGATGGTCTGCCCAGAAAACTTGTCTCAGGGCTGCTTTGAAGATCGTCACTTGTTGTGTGCATATTTTATGCTTATTTTTGACAGGTTTGTTTTCAAGAAACAGAAATTATGCCAAATATTTTAAGTAGAAAGTTACTTAATGGACCTAATTAAGAGTATATAGACACATTAGAAGGACAACAGAAGTGAAATTTATGTTGACTCCAAGAGAGACTATCAGAAACTATTAATTCTGTCACTGTCAGAAAGGCAGGAAAAAAGAAACCACAACCGAAACAATTTTGTTCAAGAAACCACCACCATAGCTGCTGCTCTCCAGGAAACTGTCCCTACATTCACAGCCACTGTCTCTCAACACTCATGAAGTGAGAGAAAAATTTCACGTTTGAGCCATTCTTATTAGGTGATAACCCAAATCATCAGTGAGATAGCATCTGCCGTAACTATTTACTTTGATTTTGTGGAGTATATTTGGTTGCTAAAACTTGTATTCAGAACCCTAACTAAAAGGGACTTTTGGTAATATAAATTTTTACAACCACTGTGATAAAACACCCTAGAAAAAAAATGGGAATGGATGCTGAAAGTAAATTGAACATATTCTATCAAAATGTTGTAATTATTTTGGAAATTTAAGATTTTATCAGGATCTCAGATAATTCTTCTTGAACATCTAGAATCTTATACTTAGTTGTGCACCTCACTTAAATTCCATCTGAGGAAAATGCAAAGGCAGGCAGGAGCAGACCCTTCCTTTATTACTGCTTTAGGGTACAAAGGCTGCAGCCTTAAAGCAAATGGGAACACTGAAGGACAGAAGTCTCTACAGTTAACATCTCAGGCAGTATGTAAGATGACCTGTGATGTTGGAAGAACTTTTCTATGTAATCATGTTTTTGCAAATCCTTTACATTTATTTTGTTAAATGTGATGTACAACATACATAATTTATTAGAGCATCATGTGCCTCTATTTAAAAATAGATATTGATGACATTTACTCAAATTTTCTGCAGTAATAGTGATGCATAATGAAAATATTTAGAGATCGCTGACATAAAACAACTTTGTTTATAGCCATTGCAAACACTGATACTGATAACCCTGGCATGTCCTGTACATGTTCAAAGAAAAAATGCAATTCAAAATTTTCAGACAAGATTATTCTTGCCCTTTATGATTGAAGCTAGCTTTTCTTCTTTTCTTTTCTTTCTTTCTTTCTTTCTTTTTTTTTTTTAGCATTAGATACTACATTGTATTACCATCCCAGAGTTTGGTGATGATGTTCATTATGAAGCACCCTTCACCTCCCATGCCAGAAAATTAACAGAGGAAGAAAAGGAAGAGGGAAATGTTTTTCAGGTCTTTTTTTCACTTTCACACAAAAGTGGAAAAAAAATGTCTCCCTTGCTTGGTTTCTCAAGCACACTTTCCAGCTCTCAAACAAACAGGAACTTAGAGACCATTCAGAGCTCCCTATTCTTTGGCAGATGCACAGTTTTCCTTTCCTGGAGAAGCTACACATATTGTCTGCACTACACAACCATATATATATATAAAATGGCTTTTTTGTAACCTTGGATTGTTCTCTGGTCCCTGGCCACCTACACTGAGCAATAAGGGGACAAAATTGAAGGAGCTTTTTAACTTTTATAGCTTATTGATTTTTATATTTTCTGATGTATTAGAGCAATTTTTCAAACGTATCCTCCTTACCATGATATCTTGAGTGTGGAGAGAGGATTTCACATCTTTTAGCCTTTCTTTGGTTTAAAAAAAAAAAAGGTGTATGTATGTGTAAATGTGTGCATGTGTGTGTGTGCGTGCGTGTGTGTGTGTGTATATATTCTTAGTATTATCTCAAAGATATAAATGGAATCTTTTGATATTAAAAAAGCCCCAATCCTCAGTGTAAAATTTAGAGACTGTGTGCAAGTGTTACATAAAAGGCAGACAACAAGTAATATGCCCTTTCCAACCAGGTAACAAAGATAGTTTTGAAAAGTACAGTTTCTGGACATGGTTAAATTCACAGATGCTTGGTACTTTTCAAATAGGAAAGTTCTATTATAATGGAGAGCATATAATGTGGTATATACTTTTTTATATTATTTCTGATCATCCGTGACAGCATTAAAGAAAGAAATACAGCAGGAATGTCTTTTCCAATGGGAGTGGTCTTTCTTCAGAGCTCAGGCACTGAGACAAGGTGTGAAGCATTTCACGGTGAAGACTCATTGAAGGTTTACATTTTAAGGTAATAGATGCAAAAGAAAATTACTTTGTGGAATACTGGTTCACTATCTATTACAAAAAAATAGTTTGTTTCTATTTCAGACAGTTTATTACCTTATAGTCATGAATTTAACTTGAATATTTTCCATTTTTAAAATAACAGGATCAGACTAAACATTCTCCCTTTTCATATTTTTAAAAATAAGTCCATGATGTCTCAACATCTTTTACAAACTTCACCCTCAATGTATTTAGATATAGAAAAAAATTTAAAACATCAAGGGATTTTTAGAAACCTCAAGCCTTCCTACCAAAAATGTCTCCAATTATTTTGATATAATGAGTGAACTTTATTCAATTTTATGTTCCTTGAGGGTACTTTCTTCTTCAAGAACTATTACAATATAGAGAGCAAACTAAGTTAAACACATACTCCAGATTTTAAAAAAATATAATTTTAGATTTGTTTCTTACTAACAATCTAAATTTAAAAATCTAGAGATATGATAAACACCCTTTGATGAAGGGAGTAGTAGAGATAAATGATAGAACCAAATCAATTATTTCTTGACCTTTGTAAGTTATTTTATCTGTAAGTAGGGGATAATGGAACTTAAACACAGAGCTGTTTTAAGAACAAATAATATAACTGACATGGACAAAGATTAGCTAAACAGGAATGTAGTATGAAGGGGGTCCAAAATAAAACCTGAATGTACTCATTAAAATTGTGTATTTATTCTTACGTGTTTAAACTTCAGTCACCTTCAAAGTACTCTTCATTTGATGCAACATACCTATAGAAATGTTTTTTTCCAATATTCAAAACAGGTTTTGGACTTGCCAATTTTGATGTCTTTCAGTGCTTCTGTCACTTTTTGTTTCACCTCTTCACCTCTCCCCAAAAACATGTCCCTCCGAGGACTTTTTTCATCCAATGAAAAAATAAAAAGACACTTGGAGTGAGATTGGCTGAATAGGGAGTGCGGGGCACAGGGGTCATGCTGTTTTTGGTCAAAAACTCATGAACAGTCAACACCATATAGGCAGGTGTGCTTATAAATCACCCATCATGAAATAGGCAAACATGTTGAAAGAGGGTTCAAAAACAATTCAATGAAGCTGAACACAGCCTTGCACAATGACACCAGTTGGTACACTGATATGTATGGGTTCCTAGAACACTCACCTAGTGGGGGAAGCCAGTACTACAAGAGGCCCATGCTCCAAAAGATAATTCTATCTTTTCTTGGGTTTCTGTTGTATGCACTGAAAAAATATGGTATTGCATTATCTTGATTGTTTTATCTCACTACTTCTGAATCAATTTGACTCAGAAGATAATACATGCGGAAAATAGCCTTGATGATGATTAGATATTGTATAAATCGTGGGAGGCATGAGTTAAGGGCTCTAAACTCATCCCAGCAAAATTGTAGGAATTATATGAAGGAAAGTAAAGAGTATAGTGGATAATTTCCAGGATTCCAGGAATCCAGGATTCCAGTGGATCCTGGAAAGAAAGCATGGTAAAAAAAGAAAAAAAGTGGATAATTTCATCTGCATTCTAATTTTGTCTAGGATTTACCCTGAGCTTTGATTTTTATGTATACGGAATACTTAATAGAAGCTCTAAAGCCTCAAGCTGCTGTGATATTGGTTTATAAGCATTTTTTCCAACTACAATGTAGCTCTAACCATCCTCAGGTCTTCCATATAAATGGATTTTACATCATTTCTTTAGCGTCTGGAGTTATTGAAAGTTGTCCATTTTAATTTGCTCACTTATGTGTTCTGGCAAAGAGCAATATATCAGTGTGGAATATACCCCCTTTGGTTCACTTCAGAGATTAAAGGTAGGGGTCAAGTATAATGGTTGGAAAACTGTCACTTAATTCTTAGCAGTTGTGTGAGAGCTCTGAGTAAAGAACGGGCACCCCTAGGCTCCTTGTAAAATGGAAGGAAATATCCATATGGTATTGACCTCTTTTCCTATTCCATATCTTCTTTTCATCCTTGAAAAGAAACTGCAAAGCATTGCCATCAGTTCTGCTTTAGGAATGGAGAACAAAGATGATCTGACAGCCCACTCTGTGATCATCCCACAACAGATTTCTGGAGCCCAGCCCAGTCTTTGGAATTCTCACTGAAGTTCTAAACAGTAGTAAAATCCCCTTCGCCTGACCCTGATGGTTTTGACTTCAATTTTATGACAAGCAAGTTTGTTTTGAACAAAGAACTGAAAGAAGAGGATTGAAGTTGAAGGGAGTAGGCTTTCTAACACATTGATTGAGAGGAATACAGGCTTGAGTAAACATTGACCTACAGTGCTGCTCAGATCACTACCTGAATGGATTATCTGCCAGAGTCACATTGGTTGTATAAACTAGGGATTTTCAGGTATGATTTAGCTTGAACCTGCATAGACAGAATCTGTAAATGGTCTCTATTTCTTCTAAAGTTTACTTGTACTCTACCTTATATCACTTTAGATAAAGGTCCACTTTTCCATTTTTCTCATTAAGTATTACATATTAGGTGTCATATATTTTATGGTCCAAGCCAGAATACACATGAAAGTGGAAGAAGGTACATCAATTAATGTACCATTTAAAACTCTGAGGAAGCAGAAAAATAGGAATAAACCAGGATATCCCAGACAATCTGTTACCAATGGCCACCATTACTTATACCCACATTTTTTTTCTCTGTTAAGAAATCTTAAAAGCTTTGGCAATATTTGGCTTTGATTAAGCATTTACATATACTTTTATTTAAAAGATCATCTGTCATGGTGAGTTGGAGCAAGAACTTTGAGGTCAAAATGCCCTAAGTGCCCAAGAGTAAATGAGTGGATCAAAAAACTGTGGTACATTTACACAATGGAACACTAGGCAGCAATAAGGAAAAAGGAGTTACTACCCTTCACAACAGCACGGATGGAACTAGAGAGCATTATGCTAAGTGAAATAAACCAGGCAGTGAAAGACAGATACCATATCATCTCACCTATAAGTGGAACCTAATCAACAAAATAAATAAGCAAACAAAATAGAACCAGCAACATTGAAATAAAAAAAAAAAAAAAAAAAACCTGATAGTAACCAGAAGGGAGGAGGGAGGGTGATGACAGGGGGAAAAGAGGGGAAGGGTCATCAAGGAACATGCATAAAAGACCCATCGAGAAAGCCAAATGGGGGAAGGATTAGGGTGGAAGGTGGGCATGGGTGGGGTTGGGGAAAGTGGTGGTGAGAAAATGATGACAAAAACAAATAAAAAACAAAGTGATGAGGGGGCTGGGAGCAGTGAAATAAAAAGATAATGATCAGATCAAGGAAAGAAATTTTCACATCAAATATATGAATCAGAATGTAAAGTGGTATAACTTTTGACATTGTACTTTTTACATAAATTTTTTGGTCACTTCAACTTCAGAGTAAAATATTTGGGAGTTTATCCTCAGAAAAACTCTGTACAAGATTGTTAATCATAATATGGTTTGTCTTAATGAAAACAGGAACAAATGAAATGTCTATCAAAAGCACATTAATTAAATTATGGTTTATCAATGTAATGTGTATTATGTGACCATTAAAAATAAAACAGAAAACATTAAAAAAAAAAAGAAGTGACTTCTTGTCTGATTATGATCCTAATAAGAATTACAGGAAAAATGCATTTAAATATTTTATTTATTTATTTTTAGAGATAGGGGAAGGGAGGAGAAAGTGAGGGAGAGAAACACCAATGTGTGAGAGAAACATTGATCAGTTGCCTCTAACATGCACCCATCCAGAGACTTGATCCTCAATCCAAACATGTGCCATGACTGGGAATTGAACCAGTGACCTTTCAGTTTTCAGAGTGATCTACCCACTGAGTCAGCACACAAGTCAGGACAAACAATGCATTTAATACCTGCACTTATATTTGTGAGAATTAAATGAGACAACATATTTGAAAATGTTTTATAAAATGCATGGCCCTGTAAAAATTTAAAAATATTACCCAAGAATAAGGTGAATTAAAATAGAGAATAATGGGTTGGTAACTACATGAAAATACAACCATTTTAAGAATGTAATTCTTAATAATGGATATAAATTTTGTTATTAAAAATCTAAAGTTCCTATTGTTGGTAATGAGGTTTTGGTGAAATTATTCTCTGCTTATTCTCTAGGTTCTACACTTAAAACACAGATATAACTTAGGAACCCACAGCTCTTAAGGATCTTAAGGATTTTCAACCTACCTCAAAGGGTATCAAGAAGGCAAAGAAATAAATTGCCACACTGGAAAAAAATGTGAATTGGTTAAGCTCATTTATATACCTTCAAAATATCCCCCAGGAAATAACCCACAATTGTCTATATAATTATATATTTTAAGGCACTGATATATAGCTCATCCTTAATATTTAAAACTGTTAAAATGGTTAAGGAATTTATTTATTGAAATTCTTAAATTCCCATGGGAGAGGAAAGGAAATTTCCACCAGAGTGGAATGACCTGGACTTTTTAGTAAGGAAGATTTTAATTTGTATTTTTGTCCCATGGAAACCTAGAACTTCAGTAACTGTACTGGACTCTGGCTCTGTATTTGTAGTACTATTATTTTAAGAAGTCACATGGACACTATGTTTTGTAAAGTAAGTATGTCCTCACAAGTCTTAAGAGACTTGAATCAACTTTGTTCACACAAAAGGACACCAGGTATCTTCACAGAAAATATACAAGTGCTGCTGCTCTGGTATATATGATATTATAAATCTCACCTGCGCTTTAGTTTAAACATCTGTTCTTTAGAAAATAAACTGTAACTGTACACCACTTCTTTAAAATAACAGTAGAGTACTGAAGACATTTTTCAGCACTGATGACACTGGTTTTTGTTGCAAATATAAATTAAAAATAAAAAGAGGTGTATGGTGTGTGGGGGAGAGAAGAAGGAAGAAGAAAGAGGGGAAGAGAGAAAAGAGTTCTTACTGTTTTCCAGCTGACACCCTAGAGAAATAAAAAGGTTTTTGCTGACATTCAGTTTTCATCTCAGTGCAGGAAGCATGCAAACAAATAAATAAATGAGTGCTTTTAGTCTTAAAAGCAGGGGAAGAAATTAACAAAGTAATGTCACAGAAAATGCCAAGGAAGAGTTGGATAAGATTAAAAAGGATAGTCAGTGAAAACTACTCTGAAGAAATGGAATTTTAGCTTAACCGTGGAGGACTAAAATGAGTCTGTCTCACCAAAAACAATGCAAAACCCTTACAACATACTGGCGTGTTTGAGGAGGAAAAAATGTAGCGTCGGGAAGCCAGACAGAGGATATAGGAGAATTTCCTCCCTCTCCCCAGTAGTTTAAATAGAGGTATGTGCAGTGCCAAGATACTTTGGGGACATTTGGAAATGTATAGGGGTAGCGGTTTGCTGGCATTGAATGCCCAGGGAATAGTGATGCTCACCACCCTACAATGCAAGAGACCATTCCTTGTGATGCTGAACTGTTTTAGTCAAAATGACAAGAGAATCAGCATTACCCATTTTCCTACTGAAAAATACCAACATGGTCCTAATTCATGATTAGGAGCTTTAAATTCTATTCTAAATGCATTGAGGATAAGATTTATTTAGAGAAGTAGTATGCTAATCTGAACTAAATGTTTAAAATAGTTTGATAGCTATATGATGAATGGATGACGGCCACCATCAGTAATATCATCTTAGTGATGGGAAGGAAAACTTTTACGTTTATGGCCAGATCATACTCTGTGCCATTGCTTCTTCCTAGGTAATGCTACTACCACTTTTTTCTGCTTCCCAAGTTGAGTATGTCCATCAAATGAAGGGAGAAATAATATGTTTAAATAATGAAACACTACTTTAGTTTCTATTTTTATCATCTTTGGGATTTCCATGTCAGCATAACCTTAAATATGGATCAAATGTTGAATTAGATAACCTCAAGAGAGACAGGGGTCTCTTCATAAATTAAAAGGAAAGGGTCAGTAATTTTGTATAAATCTCAGAGGCTAAATTATGGCTTTTATTAGTGTTTTGAAAGCTAACATTAACACTAAATTTTCAATCGAGCAACATGTAACAGTTTAACCCAATGACTTATTAATATTCCCACCAGCTACCAGGCTGGCGGGAGGCACACAGCTGAGAAGCTGCAACCTCCATTATGATAGAACGCTTCTTGCCCTTGTTAGGGTATTCCCATTCTCTGCTTTCTACGTTCAGGTATTGCTTGGGGTGAATATTAGAACCCCCCTTCCCCCCTTTGCCCTCTGGTCCCACTGGCAACTGTATCTTTTATTCCAGGACCTCATGTCAGAACCCACTCATTATCAGAACCTAACTCTCTTGCCTAGTCTCAGTACAATGTATTTAACTCCTCTTAAAATATTTTCCTCTGCTTAAGGAAGTTCTCAGTAGTGACTATACGGGTCTCAACCTGGGGATTGATTTATACTTACTGTGACTTCCTAAAGTAGGAGGCCATCAGGAGATTATAAAAAAAGTCATTGTAAAATGTTAACTATTTTATGACAGGAAGTGATGGAATAAATCATTTAGTCTATGTATTACAAACACACACATACAACAGTAAGCACGTAACAGAAATAAAAGTCAGCCCTGTGTACTTCACTCAGGAGAACTGGAGTTCTGGCAAGTGAAGAAAGCAGTTCCTTTGAGAACAAACATCGTCATGCATGGCAGGGATAGGAATACAGACTCTCCCCACCTGCTGATATTTTTTCAAAAGAAGCTGGAAGTCCAGACTATTTTAAAAACAATACTCAATTTTGGATTAAACAAAACAAAAATATAGCTGCCAATTTAAAATGTCGGACAGTCTAATCTGATTTCGCTGAGACATTAAGCACATTTCTAGAGTTAAAAATAGAGGGAATTAGTGGGAAAACCAGAAAAAGCATCAGGGATGTCTCGCTTTTTATTTCATTGCTTTTGTATGTGTGAACAAAAGTCTTCTTTTTCCCCTCAACTAGAGTAACTGATTATGCCTTCTGAATATGTTTTCAGCTAAACAGGTCAGGTTTGTGTAGTATATTGTAGCACCATTAAATGAACATCAGTTCTTCATTCTTCCAGCAAGTTGAAAATTGGTGGGACTAGCAGAAGTATGGTTGATCCACACAGATGGACAATGATGTATATCTTCACTTCCAGATGTTTTTTCCATAGGCAAGTAATACAAGTTATAGAAAAATACTTTTGCACTATGGCATGGAAAAATGAAATTACACATACTTGTAAAAGACAGTCAGTCAGGAACAGATTAATATTAATTTGTCACATCCAAGGAACTTTTAAAAGCATGGAGAGCTGAAAAAGCAATATATGCCAATTTAACCAGTTTTACATGTAAGACAAACATGAGAACAGTTATTAAATGCAAATTCAGTAGAAGGTCATTTTCAAAATATTTTAAGTAGCTATAAATAGTATTTTGATAATGAAAGCAATAAAAACATATTATTCTGTATTTATTGCATAAATCGAAGCTAAATAAATTCATGTTTATTCTAACTACATGTCTAAATTATATGTATATATTTCAAGAATTGGCATTTTTCTTAATTATGCTTTAAGTGGTAATGTTGAGCAAAGGTTGATATGAATAGTATTATGCAATAATTCATATGGAAGAGGGTAATTTATGTGCAAGAATAAAATATACTTAACTTGAAGATATTTAAAAAGGAAGAAGTCTTAAATTATGTTTAAGAAAAACATTTACAAATGAAATCACTGTAAATAAAAGTAAGGAGTTGGAAAAACTAAGGAATAACTAAACAACTATTCAGTACATCTCATGGCTCCCTGTATATTTCTTTACTACCATAAGGTAGCTAGATGATAAAGCACATGCAGAACTGATGAAATTGTTTAACATAAATTGCATATAGATTAGAGTTAAAATATTTTAAATATTTGGAAAAACTCAAGGGACCCAAGTTGGAGGAGGAATAAGTAAAAGCTACACTAACCTCCTCCCAGGACCGATCTGGAGTTACAACTAAATTGTAGAAATATCATCCTGAATAACCAACTGACACTCCCTGGAGAGTAACCTTACAATCAAGGACAGACAAAAGAAACCACTTCATTACAATGCAGATAGTAGGGAGTGCTCAGGAGGTTCAAGAGGGCTGACTGGGCTTCCAAGTGTGGCAGCTAAAACTTCAGAGGGATATTTCAGTGGCCTGGGGGGTTCCCCCTGAGAAGTGTGGGGTCTAAACCCCAAGCTAGGCTAATCAGCTTACAGCACCAGAGCCAGAAAAGAACCCGGAAAATATTCAGCTATGAAAAGCAGTGGGGTTTCTATCCACCAAGGAGAGATGGCTGGAGACACAGAGAGTCTCTTAAAGAGCTAATACACAATATTCCATTTGTAGCCACTTATCCTGGGCTCCAGCAGAGGAAGGACAGAATGGGCTAGCGATGCATGAAGACAGTTTGAGGTTGGTGGATCTGGGGAGAGAACTTAAGGAAAACCGCAAGGATCCCTGTGTTGTCATTCTCCATTCTACACAGGCAAACTTTCTCAAGCAAAGCACTCTGATCCGAGTGGCATCAGTCTGAGGAGAAGCATTAGCCCTGCTCACAGGAATTACCCTGCCCCTCCTCTTGGGGGTTAAGCCAAACTGAGGAGTACAGCTTGAAGTTATATTACTTATTAAGTTTAACAACCAAAGCAGATCTCTGAGAGCTCTGAGACTTTAGTTGATACTCCCATGGTGCAGGAAAAGCTGGCAGCATGGTTCTTTCTGCACACAAGCAAGCTCAGAAGAGGGGACTACACACTGTGCTCATTGTTAGCTCCAAACAGGTTGCACAGGGCTAATCATATGCAGTGTCTGAAAAAAACCTGCTCCAGAGTCATTTTAGATCTATATAACACAAAGAAATAAATACAAAGAAGCATGCAAAGTGGGAAGACAAAGAAACAGACCCTAAATGAAAGAACAAGAGAATTCTTCGGAAATGGAAAAAGATGAAAGGGTGCCAAGCAATTTATCAGAAAGAGATTTTAGAGTGATGATTATAAGGGTATTCAATAGCATGAAAAACACATAGAAACCTTAAAAAAAAAGATCAGTCAGAAATAAAGAATATCTGCAATATCTGAAATAAATAATATATTGGATTGAAGAAACAGTAGGTTAGATGAGGCAGAAGATTGAATCAGTGATTTGAAAGACAAAGTAGAAAAAATACCCAGGCAAAACAGCAAAAACAAAAAGAAAAAATTATTTAAAAAACTGAGGAGAGTTTAAAAACATTTTGGACAACATGAAGTGTAACAAAATCTGTGTCATGGGAATACAAGAAGGAGAAGATATTTAGCAAGGGATTGAGAATATTAAAGAAATAATGACTATAAACTTTCCTAAGCTGGTGAAGGAAAAAGACACACAAGTTCATGAAGCTCAGAGAATTCCAAACAAGTTGGGCTCAAAGAGGCCTATGCTGAGACACATCATAATTTAAATGACAAGGCTTAAGACTGCAAGAGAAAAGCTGGTAGTTACGTACAAGGGAGCACCAATTAGTCTGTCATCTGATTTCTCAACAGAAACATTTCAGGCCACAAGGAAATAGCATGAAATGTTCAACGTGATGAAAACCATGGACCTATAACCAAGGCTACTTTATCCAGCAAGGTTATCATTTAAATCAAAGGAGAAATAAGGAACTTCCCAGACAAGAAAAAGCTAAGCGAGTTTGCTAACACCAAAACAATATCAACAAATATTGAAGAGCTTGTTTTCAGAAGAAGAAGAAAAAGAGGAAAAAAAAAGAGGAAAATAATCGAACAATAAAATGGCACTAAATATATATCTATCAATAATCACCTAAATGTAAATGGCTTGAATGCTCCAACCAAAAGACAAAGGGTAACTGAACGGATAAGAAAACAAAACTCATATATATGCTGCCACCCAGAGACCCACCTCAGATTGAAGGATACATGGATACTAAAAGTGAAGGGATGGAAAAAGATATTTCATGCAAATGGAAACAGAAAAAAAAGCTGTGGTAACAGTACTTATATCTAACAAAATAGACTTTAAAACCAATGTTGTGGTAAGAAACAAAGAAGGACAATAATAATGATAAAGGGAACAGCCCAACAAGAGAATGGAACCCTAGTAAACATTTATTCACCCAACATAGGAGCACTTAAATATGTAAAACAAATCTGTATGGACATAAAAAGAGAGATCAACAGAAATATAGTCATAGAAAGGTATTTTAATACCCCATTGGCTTCAATGGATAGATAATCCAGGCAGAAAATCAAGAAGGAGAGAGTGGTCTTAAATGACACACTAGATCAAATAGATTTCATTGATATCTTCAGAGTATTTCACCCCAAAACTGAAAAATATACATACTTTTCAAGTACACATGGAACATTTTCTAGAACAGACCACAAATTTTAGGACACAAAATAAATCTCAGTAAATGTAAGGAGATTGAAATCATATCAAGCATCTTCTCTGACCACAATGCTATGAAACTACCAATCAATCATAGGAAGAACCCTTCAATCATAGGAAGAACACTGAAAAACACACACAGATATGGAAGCTAAATAACATGTTATTTGACATTGAATAATCAACAATGAGGTCAGGGAAGAAATAAATCAAAAGATACCTTGATACAAACAACAATTTAAAACATGTGGGGCATAGGGAAAGCAATTCTGAGAGAAATTCATAGCATTACTTGCCTCTCAAAAAAAAAAGTTCAAATAAACAATCTAACTTTACATTTAGAGGAACCGGAAGAACAACATCAAACAAAGCCCAAAGTGAGTAGAAGGAAGGGAATTATTAAGATCAGAGTAGAAATAAATTAAAAAAGAGTCTAAAAAAATGAAATAAAAGATCAATGGGTCAAACTGGTGGTTCTTTGAAAAGATGAACAAGATTGACAAACTTTTAACCAGACTCATTAAGAAAAAAGAAAGATGACTCAAATAAACAAAGTCAGAAATGAAAGAGGAGAAATAACAACTGATGCCAAAGAAATACAATGGAATGTAAGAAAATATTATGAACAACTATATGCCAACAAACTAGACAAGCTGGAAGAAATAGATACATTCCTTGAAACATACAATCTTTCAAAACTAAATCAGAAAACATCAGAGAATCTTAATAGACAGATTACACCCAGTGAAACTGAAGCAGTAATAAAAAAAACTCACAAGAAAACAAAAGCCCTGGACCAGACAGATTCACAGGTGTTCTCAGAAGAACATACAAATAACTGGAAGCACATACTGTGTTTATGGATAGGAAGACCTAACATCATTATAATGTCCATGCTACCCAAAACAATCTATAGAGTCAATGCAATTCCTGTCAAGTTTCCAAAGCTGTATTTCACAGAACTAGAACAAATACTTCAAAAATTTATATGTAACCACAAAAGGCCCTGCATAACAATGACAATCCTGAGAAAGAAGAACAAAGTTGGAGGAATCATGTTACCTAATGTCAAACTATACTGTAAGGCCATAGTAATGAAAACAGCATGGTACTGGCATAAAAACAGACACATAGAACAATGGAATAGAATAGGAACAGGATAGACAGCCCAGAAATAAACCCACACTTTTAGAGTCAATTATTATTTGACAGAGGAAGCAAGAACTTACGATGGGCTAAAGATAGTTTATTTAATCAATGGTGTTGGGGAAATTGGGCAGATACATGCAGGAAAATGAAACTAGACCACCTTCTTACACCACACACAAGAATAACTTCAAAATGAATCAAAGACTTGAATATTAGACCTGAAACCTAAAAATCCTAGAAGAAAACATAGGCAGCAAAATCTTGAACATTGCTCATAGCAATATTTTATCAGATATATCTCCCCAGGCAATGGAAACCAAAGAACAAATAAACAAATGGGACTATGTCAAGCTAAAAAGTTTTCACACAACAAGAGAAAACATCAGCAAAATAAAAAGAGAACCCACAGAGTGAGATAACATATCTTCTGATTCATCTCATAAAGGGTTCATATCCAAAATTTATAAAGAAGTTATAAAACTCAGAACCAAAAAAAAAAAAAAAAATGAACAACCCAATTAAAAAGTGTTCAAAGGACCTGAATAGACATTTCCTCCAAAGAGGACATACACATGGCCAATAGATATATGAAAAGATGTTCAATGTTACTAAACATCAGAGAAATGCAAATTAAAACCACAATGAGATATCACCTCGTACTTGTCAGAATGGCTATCATCAATATATCAACAAACAAGTGCTTTTGAGGATATGGAGAAAGGAGAATCCTTTTGCACTGTTGGGGGCAAAGTAGATTGGTGCAGCCATTGCAGAAAACAGTATAGAGATACCTCAAAAAATTAAAAATGGGTCTGCTTTTTGACCCAGTAATCCATGCAGATACGTCAGGAAGAACACTCAGGAAGTAAGAATGAAAAGACCTGAGTTCAGAGCATGCTGGCATGTTGTTAAAACTTCAAGAAATGGCAACAAGTCAGTGTTGACTTGGAGAACATTTTAGAAAGAAAGAAAGGTGATAATGTATGAGCACTTTATGTATGAGGGGCAGTTCATAAAGGAACTTGTAGGTTTTTTGAAAGACTGTATCAGTGATATGAGAAGATACTGAATTATTAGTATATTAGTATTCTTTGCTACATAACAAATGATCACAAACTTGATGGTTTAAAACACCCATTTATCAATTGACAATTCCATAGGTCAAATTTTCAAGCATGGTGAGACTTGGTTCTGGGCTCGGGTTATCTCAGAACAGATACTTTGTAGACCAACCTCTAGGAAAAAATCTTGTCACAAGCTCATTCAGGATGTTAGCAAATTTTAATTCCTTGTGGTTGTGGGACTGAGGTCACCATATTCTTTTTAGCTATCATCTAGGGGCTGTTCTCAGCTCATAAAGGCTTTCAGAGCTCTGTGCCATGTGGTCCCCTTCATGTTCAATGACAATAATGGAGAATATCCCTTACATCAAATCCCCCTCATGTTTAAAGTTTCTTTTACCAGAAAGAACCCAGCCCCTTTTAAAAGCTCAGGCAAGTAACTCAGGTCCATACAAGATAAACACCTGATCTAATTTCAATGGATTTGAGGCCTAATCACAACTGAAAAATTCCTTCACAATAAGATCCAGAATAGTCTGATTGTGTAACTGAGGAAACAAAATATGGGCAATATCAAATGACTGAATATTAAAATTAAACAAAATATGACTGGAGTAATTTTGGAGACACTGAAAGTGAAGAAAGAGCTAAAATCTTCAAACAATAAGGTGGAATACCTGAGTGTAGAAAGTGAGTAAAACATAGAAGCTGACAGAAAGCACTTTAAAGCTGGTGGTAAGAAAGTGCTAACAAAACTAGGTAAAATGGTCTGCATATAGCAATAAAGAACAAGGAGAAAAGGTATTCTGTCTAGATCCCCAATGGTAACATGGATACGGAGAAGGAAGTATTAACTGGTTGGAAAGGCAGCAGGGGAAGCAGTGTCCTCAAGGTTCCAGGTAGAGCAAGAAAAAGGAATATTCAGATAAATATTTGAAGATGTAACGAAATATATATATTTTTAATTTTTTAAAAGATTTTACGTATTTATTTTTAGAGAGAGGGGAAGGGAAAGAGAAAGAGAGGGAGAGAAACATCAATGTGTGGTTGCCTCTTGCACACCACCTACTGGGGACCAGGCCCGCAACCCAGGCATGTACCCTGACTAAGAATCCAAGCAGTGACGCGTCAGTTCGCAGACCAGTGCTCAGTCGACTGAGCCACACCAGCCAGGGCAGGAAATATATTTTGAAAGAATGTGAATCCCAAAGAAATCAAAGGAAGGGTTTCAGGAGTGATAAACAGGTCCAGAAAAGGCAACACATGGAACTCACAGAGCTTTGTGGAAATTAGAATTCACAGGATGGTGGGTGATATAGGGTATCTGGACCTCATATTGTCTTTCAAATGGGGACAATGGGCATGAGATTAATTATAATGTTCCTACAAATGGAAGAGGTGGAGAGGCTAAGCATTAGAAGTGGGATAAAAAAAGGGATAGATGTAGTCATGATAGACTGTTACTGGTTATTTTCATTCAATTATTCTTGTAGGGGGATCGTACATCTGTGCACTCTGATTTTACATTTGGTTGGGTGACTTATATCCCTCCCCTCCACTTCTTGAAGTAAGATTTGATATTCCCATTCTAATTACCTCAGGAGTTGTCATGTGATTTCTTTGGGAAATAAATTGTGGGCAAAAATGATCTGTCTCCTCTTAAACAGAATCTATTAGGTATCACCCTTGGCTTGCCAGATCCCTTTTACTTCTGCTAAAACACTATGATTTATCTGATAGGTTGCTAAGTCAGCCTGTTCCAACAATGTTGATATTGAGCAGATAGCCACAGTCATGCCTGATGGACATGTAGAGTTAGCAAGATAGGAACCTTTGTTGTTCTAAGTCTCTGAGGTTTTGGAGTTGTATTATTGCAGTATGATTGTCCTGAGTGATTCAATGGTCTTATGATTTTCCCAAAGAATGCTCTAATGGGAATATGAAGGTCATCAGCAAAGATTGGTCTTATGGCAATCTGAGGGTTTTCATTACAAAATATTTATGAAGTGGTCTCCCTCTCCTCACCAGTATTTTTCTTTTCTTTTTAGTTTTTACTTTTAGCAATTCCAGGAGTTAATTTTTCATACCTGCAATATTCCACAAATCTGTTCTTGTAGTTTTATTTCCACACATATATCAAGTGACACCTGTTAGAGTTCATTTCTGTACATTTCTTGCATTATAGCAATAGTTCCAGCTACAATGATCTGTGAAGTCATTTCACCAACCAGGTTATTTTACACAAATTAACTATATTATGAATGAAGAAAATTATGAGAGTAGATTAAGTAGTATTAATCTGTATCAAAAGTATAAAAAGGAGTCTATTCATAAACCCTGAAAATTGTTTAGTATTCTATTGGTTTCAAGCAACAGAAGACTTGACTTGAGCAACAACAACTTTCTTAGGCTCCCATTACTGAAACTTTAGAAACAGAGTGGATCTAGGTATGTTTAGTAAGTCTCCAGGTCCTGTACAATTCTTTCTGATGATCTCTTTTCTGGAAGGTGGATTTCTCACTTAAGGTGTCTCTTCAGGTAACTTTATTAAAAGCAAGAAAGCAATTTTCTCTCCAGAAGCCCCGTCAAACTTCTCCTTATATGAGCCCTAATTGTGATGGATAATTGTTGTCACTCATGTCTTTGATATCTAACTGTGGCCACAAGTATGTCATGCATTCTTTTGCTTGGCATATGTTCCTAAATAAAATAATAAGGCTGAAGGGTTACGTTGAAAGTAACACCAGCCCATTCTTGAATACCTTGATGGAATCAACTTACCCTAAAGACATAGGGCTTGTAGAATAACCTGGAATAACTGAATGAAAACTGGAGTATTACTAAAGAAAAAGAAAAAATAAATAAATGTCAACATATGCTATAATTTGTTTCTCTAAACACTTAAATATCTCTTGTATTTCTTACTAAAGATAATAAGCAATAAGAAATGCATCATGTATTAATTTTGAAATAAGACAATGAGTATATAATAAAACAATGATTTTTAATAATCATTTTCAAATATTTTTGAAGACCCAATCAAATCAAGATACTATAAAGAATAACAGATCATCCATAAACATTAGACCATATATTGTTTTATTGAAATAGAACAGTAAATACTTATATTATTATGTTATTATGGACATTGCTATGGGCAATTCTATGGCTCTTATTCAAAAGGACTTTAGATAACCTGTAGATTCAATTAACTTGTTGTACAATTTGCAAACATTCATCTCTTTCCATCAACATGAGATTAAAACTGTCATCAGTCTTACAGTTAGTATAGTCAGATATTTTTGTCCTATTTTATTTATACTTTCTTATTTAATTTATTTGTAAACTATACTACTTAAAACCTCTTCATGCTGTGGTAGGTGAAAAATGAGGTGAAACCATAAATATAATTCCAGCTAATTTAATAATAAGGTGATTATTATTCATATGTTTTGATGTCTATTCTAGGTACTTATCTTTAATTAATTCTTGTTGTTGATTTGGTATCCACTGTTGGAAGAAGTCTCTAAATTTTATTATTAAATCTTTGGCCCATTATACTTTTCATGTGCTTAAAACTGCTTTTACGTTGTTGTTGCCTCAGGAGAAATAAAAAAAAGAGAATATAAATATTTAAGAAATATAATTTCATGAAAAAAGTAATTTACAGAATTGGAGAATGGTTTCCATATTCCACACAGGAGGACCATCTGATATTATTTAATGGCATATAATTTAATCCATACTTTACATCCTTTGCATGTAAAAAGCAACATGTTCATTTTGGAAACACTGTCTTTGGACTTCGCATTAGTGGAATCCATTTGGCCTGGATTATGAATTTAGTCCACCTCTGAAGATATGAAATAATTCAAGGTTCTAAAAGGGATAAGAATAGTATTGTTCCCAAACCCCCATTTCACTCATCATTATTCAAAATATCTTCAAGTTTTATAACCTATTTTAAATCACATTTATTAGCATTCTTAATATTAGATTCAGGGCATGTTTTCTGGTTGTTGTTATTTGTTGTTGACATTGCAATTTTGTTTTAATTTGTGTAATTGGTGTTATAGAGCAATTAACATTTTTATTATTCTTTGCATATAGTCTACTTAAGGAAAGCTAGAATATAGGTTATCGTAGGTACTCCTCCTCCTAATACATTGAAATTTTCTTGTTTTCTTCACAGATTGAATAGCCATCTGTTCCAGTTTTTCATCTACAATTTTAAGTGTTTGTAATATCATGCATTTGTAAAAAATTAAAATTATTCCTAAGACATTCCTAAGACATAAAAAATTAATTATTCCTAAGACATAATAGGCATGTAATACATGACTATAACAACAAATTAATCACTTGTAAATTGGCTGTAAAGACTTGAAATGTCTCCTCTAACACCTGGCTATTCCATTTATTTATTAACTTTCCTCTTCAATTTATAGTATATGTATTCATAGTTCTCTTGACTATGAGCCTAACTGTGGGTCATGCATGCATATTTTTATGTACCAGAACCTGCTTCATTATGAATCATCAAAACAATTGCCTTCTGGTAGACAAAACAATTGAGCAAGGTAATAAACCAACTTCCTGTCTACAGTTATACTACTTGCTTTATCTATCAAAGTATGAAGGTAAGTTAAATTTTCATTCAGTGTGGTATGGTTGTGCAGCATTGGAGCTTTGAACCACTAGAGGATGGTTATTTAAAACACTGGAGATTTAGCCAAAAGAAGAAATGAGTGATGAGCCAATTTCCAAAAATCTATGGTCAAGTTCTGTGAGATTCTTTGGATCTTTGTAGTTCTAACTGTAGTGAAAACATTATTAGAGTCGATGTGCAGCTGTATTCATTTCTAAGAAAAACTAAAGAGAAAAAAGGGAGAGGTGAAAAAATAACATAGCTAAATAAAATAAAAAAATCAAGAAAAGAACCTTGTTTTTCTTTTTCCATGGAAATATAAATTGAATTGAACTCTACCTTGAGGAAAAAAATCATACATTTTTATTAATCATCCAAATACCAGAGAACAGATTAGTATTTAAAGAGATGAATTTTATAATAGCTATTGGAACATATTGTTTTAAATAAAATATAACACATAGAGTAAATATATTTTCCTTTTTCCTAGAGTAATATACCCTTAACCATGAAAACATGTTTATTTCTTTATTAGAACTCCTAACATAAAATAAGCCAGTTGTAATACATCCAATAAATCTATTTTATTACATAAAAACCCTTTGATGAAATTAAATTCAAAGTTTCCACTTTGTCTACCTCAAACAAAAGTTTAACACTAAGTTTTGATGAACATGTAGCTCATTGTTTTTTACTGAATTCATCAGTTAAACCAGTCAAATATCTTACATTCATGTTTATACAAGTATTTGAATATACTCCCCTCCTAAATGACTATAGTGACTCTCAGTCCCTTTCTAATACTTCTCTAAATTAGTCTTGGATTGATTAATCTACTATTGAACTGACACAGTATTTGATTGGGATGATGAACAAATTCAATTAAAAGGATAAACTGGTTTCACACAATAGGTACTGATTAAAAAACAAATATTGCATAGCCACATGGTTTATTGGAACTGTTTACCATAAAACATAAATAAGCTACAAACAACATCACATTATACTGCTAAATTTAGCTGTTTGCTTTCACTGGAAATAAGATAAACTTTTTCCATCACACTATGGATTTAGTTTAGAGCTATTTCTTAATTTAAACCATAATTTGATTTTAAGTTTTATAGTTCATTTTTTTCCTTGAATATCATGGAACATGGTTAAATATTTATAATTAAGGCTTATGACCACACATGTGGAAAATACTACTTCTATTTATTGTCTTTTCTAATATTTATTCATGAAGAAACAATTTTTATTTCATAATTATCTCAAATGTCTTTAAAATCTAGAAAAAAGTTTCCACATATGAGGATGTATTAAATTTTACATTTATTATAAAAAAGAAAATTTTATAAATTCACTGTGTGTGTTCCCTATATAGTAAAAGTTCAATTGCATAGTAAGTTATTGAGGTTGTTCTCCTTTTTGGTTATTTTGCCAAAAAAAATTATTTCTTTCACATCTGAGATCCTGAATTCACATGAGCACATAAATAGGCATGAATACAGCAGAAAATTATGCAAAAAATATTGAATGTGTGAAAGAAAATATTTTAAAAAGTTGATTAATGATATTAAATTACAATGGGGGAAATACTTTAAAACAATATTCTCTCTAGTGTATTCATTTTTGGAACAGTTAATTTAAACTCCCTAGAAATTCAAAATAGATGTTTTCTTAGTGAATTTTTTAACATTGATCTTTAAAATATGTGTGTGATTTGGTGAAGAATAATATCATCCATACTTTTTAACATGTACTTGGGCTCATCTATTAAAATTATAGATCAAAGAATTATTAATCTATACTTTGCCATGGACTCTTTTTCATTTTTGACCATGAATATTAAAAAACAAATTTCAAGTTCTATAAATGGGCTAGTGACACTGGGTTAAATATTATTATGTTATAGCTTTTCTTCCCTGAAGACATAAAAAATGTTAGAATATATATAGAATATGGATTTCTATCCCTCTGCATTTTCACTTACTTTCTCATGCATCCTCTGTGTAAATATCTATTGAACAATTGATATTTATGTGAAATAGTATGAGACATTTGGGATACGGCAGTTAATAAACCTAATGAAACCCTGTTGTCATAGAATTCATATTTTCAGTGTGTATTGTATATGTATGCTTTCCTGGGTCTTCCACTTGCAGTTGGCAAATTATGGTACTTCCTGGCTTCCATAACAACATAAGCCAATTCCTATAATAAATCTCTCCACATATCTCTGTCTCTGTCTCTGTCACTTGTCACTGTTTCTCTTTCTATCTTTCTCTCTCCTATTGATGTGTGGATGAAAAAGTGGCTCTGTAATAAATCTGACAAGTCCAGTGACAAAAAGAGCGTCACAGGATGACCTGATCAGACATTTCGATCTGAGCAGGTCATGGTGGTTAGTCATGCCACAGGCCTATAACTTATTTAATAAAAACTTTATTTCTGACCTAAGCAAGCCCTATTCATTGTTTTTGTGCCTCTAGGTTAACATACCTTAGAAATACCTCTCTTTTATACCCCTGGGAAGCATAACCACCCTCAAGAGACATATAATTTTGTTAACTACCCTATAATCCAATTCCCACCTTGCCTTCTCCCAACCTAGGTTGGGGTCCTTTTTCGATTCTAAATGTTTAACAGAAACTACAAAACTACGATTCTCCAGTGCATTTCAGATTTTGCTCCCCCAGCACTGTCATCAGTTGGTTCATATAAACTCATAAAAATTCTCTACAGTTTTGGATGTTTCTTAAATTGACAGGTTCTGTTTCTCTGGAGAAACCTGACTAATATACCTGCCTGGAGTGTTCTATGAACAGGGTTTTGAGTTTGTGACCAATATAAAGAAGCTACTTTACGCTGGGGCAAAAGGAAGGCAAACTTTAAGCTGAGACCAAAACTATCGAAAGGAGGCAACAAACTAAAGACCTGATTAAAAAAGAAAAAGAAAAAAAGAAAAGAAAAGAAAAGAAAGAAACAACTTATACTAAAGAAGAGGAAACACCATGTTCCTAGATCCAAAGGTAGAAGTGAAATCAGTGGGATAAAGTTACAGAAACAGCAACAGTTGTGCTGGCTTGGTATCAGTAAAGTGAGGGGGAGAGCCAGGGGTGAGAAGCGAGATGCGTAGGCAAAGGCCACATCGTGTAAAGGTGAGTAGGGCAGGATGAGGGTCCGTTTTGTTAAAGAAAACCTACAGGCTTAAAATGGTGTCACTGTTGCTAAAAGCACATGATATAAAACTTAGATTTAATACCCGATCTAATTGTAGTCTCAAGCTTTCCCAGAAACATAATGTTAATCAACCGGTCTTGGATTTTCAGCTCCAGCACCAGTAAAATAATCTCTCATGTGGGTCCTCTCCATTCTCCATAGAATGAAGAGGCAATATGTGTGATAAAAACCCTTCTACCTTGCTTTTCTCAAAGAAAAAAAATCTTCCAGTCCACAAATAATTATTTCTTGTCTTTTCTTTTGTAAAAAACTCCCTTGTCCCACCCTTGTTCCTATAAAAAAAAAACAAACCTCCCATTTTGCAGTCTTCCTTGGAGCACCCTTGTAGTTATAATGAATGCTGCCCAATTCATGAATCACTTCATAAAGCAAATTTGGTCTCAAATTTACTCAGTTTTCTCTTCTTTTTCTTTTTTTAACACATCGTTATTACAATTGCATGGGGAAGTAACTCCAAGATTTTCAGTGCAGAATCCCATGCTATAATTATTTTTAAATATATTATTCTGGATGTTCATGTTTAAAATATACTGTGGAGGTTGGGACAAATAGTAGCAGACAGACTAATCAAAGAATAAGTAAACCTTTGAAGGGGAGCAGAGTTTGCTACCCTAAAATTGGCCTCCTTGGGGATGTGCTTATTTTAGGCTGGTTAATTTTATGAAGCAACCAACAAGGGACAGGTTCTGAAAACCAAGTACAAACTACCTTTGTAAGAGAACATTTACATTTGTAAGGAAAATCTCCATTTGTAAGGGTGGTCTCACATTGTACCAGGCCTGCTTTCATTATCAATGGATATGACCTCTATCTAACCCTGCAAAACAACCTTTCCTTTGTTTGCTGTGTTTTTCCAGGTAATATTCCATATTGACTCCCACCCACAAGATCTTCCTTTGTCTTTAGCTGAAGTTTATATTTAAGAAGATTGATTCTGTCATTTTGGCACTTTAGTCAGTTTTTCTGAGCATCTCCAATGTCTACAGGAGATACATATGAAGGGGCATCCCCCCCAAATTTTCTTCTGGAGGGTGGACCCCTTGTAGTACAGGCTTCCTCAGCTAGGTGAGTATTCTAGGAGCCCATGTGTATCAGTGTACCAGCTGGCATTGCTGTGAGAGGCTGCATTTGACTTCAGTGAATTTTTTTGAAGGCTCTTTCAACGCATTTGCCCATTTCATGATGGGGGTTCATGAGCACATCTACCCACACTGAGCAGAGTGTTCAGCAGTTTTTGACCAAAATTAGCATGACCCCCATGCCTCACCCTCCCTATTCACCCAATCTTGCCTGAGTGGCATTTTTTTTGTTTCCCCAGATGAAAAAAAGCCCTCAAAGGGAAATGTTTTGCCCATGTGGAAGACATGAAACAAACAAACAAACAAAAATAACAGCAGAAGCACTAAAAAACATCAAAATTGGTGCATACAAAAACTGTTTTGAGCTGTGGAAAAAAATGTCTCAACAGGTATATTTCATCAAAAGGAGACTACTTTGAAGATGACTGAATTTTAAACATGTAGGAATAAATACACAATGTTTTTAATAAATATATTTTGTTTTTTGGATCAGCTCCTTGTATGTTATTAAACTATTTGTTTTTTTCCTGCTAATCTGTCTCATATTAATTTGATTATTAGATCAATTAGAAGAATCTTAAAATGTAGAGGAAAATTTTTCTTCCCCAGTACCTTTACAGTATAGTGCAGGCAAAAGAAGGCAGAAATTGACACAAAAAACTGATAACAACTGGACTCATTTTAGAAAAAGTGTTAAGGTTAGCATGGACGGTATTGAAGTGCTTATGCTCAGTAACGTTTTTAGCATCCTCTACATGCCCAGCCTCACCTTTGCCCCAGGTGTCTATTTCCCACCTTTTATGTAATCAACATACATTTTCACACTCCCAAAGCTTTTGACTGAAAACAGTTTGAAAATCACTTCTTGGTTTTCATTTTATTTTTAACCCTTGTTAGTAAAACAAATATGTGAAGCTATTAAATGACAAAAATAACTCTGCCTTTTATTTAGTCATTTTATTATTGCTAAGTTATTTTCTTCTTTACTATCTAAGTCTTAAAAATACATTAAATCATTTTAAAGACACAATATGGTATAAAGAATATTAAATTAATATTTGTGCATCCACAATCCAGCTTAAAAACTGAAGTGTAATCAAACTGTTGAGGCTGTCTACATAGTACCTAAGGAAAACAAAATCCATTGTCTACCCTTTCCTCCCAATGTAGCCATGATTTTATTTATTTATTTATTATTATTTATTTATTTATTTATCTATCTATCTATTTGTTTATTTAGTTCAGTTACAGTTGCCCCACCTTTTTCCACATTGCTCTCCCCTGCCCTGTATCTCCCCAACTCCCATAGTCAATGCCCCCTTATTGTCCATGCCCATAAGCCCTCTATCTATGTTCTTGAATTTGACCCTTTCTCTTCTTTCCCCCGTTATTCCTCTTCCCTCTCCCCTCTGGTCACTGTCAGTTTGTTCTTTATTTCCAGGTCTCTGGTTCTGTTTTGCTCATTTGTTTGTTTTGTTGATTAGGTTCCACTTATAGGTGAGATCATATGGTGTTTGTCCTTCATCACCCCCGTGTAGCCATCATTCTTGATAAGGTGGTTATTATGCCCATGGAATTTTCCATGAAATAAAAATTTATATATGCAAGATGTAAGTGAATGGATCTGAAGCAGACTATAACCATAATATAATTTTTGCTTTATTGTGCATAATATTCTAAATATGTTGTTAAATAAAAATAAATCTGAACTCAGACAAGGAAAGACTACTTAAAAACACTATTTCAATAGGTAGAACACTCATACCTTCGAAAGTGCAAGCATCTCAAAATCAAACAAAAAAGGCTTTTCTCGTAGTTGTGAGCAGGGTCAGCAAGGACTTTGAGGGGAAATCGCTGACGCAGGTGAAGATGAACAGACAGTACACTTGCAGTGTTTTAACAGGAAATGTTTCTTGGGTGGTCAGCTGATTATCAGAATAAGCTTGTAAGGGGAGATATTCTACTCTTTGGTAGTTCCTTAAAATTAAGAGTAAGCTAACATTCATGGGACTGTGAGAATGGGGGAAGCCTGACTAAATTTTGGCCAAAACATATTAATAAGTAATAAATAGCCAATTGTGTACACTTGGTCAGCCTCTCTGTTTAAAATTGACAGAGTCTGTTTTTAAATATAATTAGAGATGGAATAAAAGTCATTTCGAAGTTTAGGTTTGTAGTTTCCATGAGTGGGCCAGCTTTAACTGTCTTGTTGATCTTGAAGAATTAGCTGTATCACCTGTTGAGCATGTCTTTGGACAGCAATTAAAATATCTAAGAGATCATGCAATTGATGAAAACTATGTCTATGAATATAGTAAGAGAACTGCTGACTAAGATGACAACACAAGATGCTCCTTAGATCCTTTTATCCAATGGACGCACCAAATACAAAATTCTTTGGAACAAATCTCTCTGGAAAAGATCTAGAAAATAGCTGAACAACTCACACATCAGACAAATGAGAAAATACCCACATCAAAATGGCAGACTCTAAGAGCTGAGTATAATTCTACCCAGAGACCAGGGAAACTGACATCAGTCTTGAAAACTCCCTGTAGCCTGCCCAGGTCACCAGAAAATCCCCAGAAAGTGCTAATGCACACACCTGCACTCCGCCTTCTACAGCTGCTTTGGAGGGACAGATCCCCCAGTGTCTGGTTTCAATAGCCAAAAGGGCTGCCATTCACCAGTCCAACAGGACTGTAGCAAACAAACAAGCAGTTCTTAACCAGCTATTCCACCAGGTCTCAGACCAGATGAAACAAACAAAATTCCCCATTGCCCAGCCTTTCTCTGAAATTTTAATAAATTCAGGAAGATTTAAATCTTTTCAAGCATTGTGTCCAACCACAATGGTATGAAACTAGAAATCAATTATAGGCCGAAAACTAGGAAATTCACAAATATGTGAATTTACCAGTAAAGCCATTGAATCTTGGACTTTTCTTTGTTGGAAGGTTTTTGATTAATGATTCTGTCTCCTGACTAGTCATTTTTCTGTTCAGATTTTCTATTTCTTCATCATTCATTCTTGGTTCATTGTATGTTTCTAGGACTTTATCCATTTCTTCTGTATTGTCCACCTTTTTGGCATATAATTGTACATAGTAGTCTCCTATGATCCTTTGTATTTGTGTGATATCAGTTGTAATGTCTCCTCTTTCATTTATAATTTTATTTATTTGAGTCCTTTTCTGTTTTCTTGATTAGTGTAGCTAAAATGTCAATATTTTTAAATTTGCTCTTCTTTCTTTAGTGCCTTGAGGAATAAAGTGAAATTGTTTATTTGAGATCTTTCTTATTTCTTAATATAGGTATTTACCAATATAAACTTCTGTGTTAGAACTGCTTTTGTTATATTCCATAAGTTTTGGTATGTTGTATTTCTATTTTAATTTGCATCAAGCAACATATATATTTTTATTTTCCTTTTGGTTTCTTCTTTGATCCATTGGTTGTCCAGTAGGATGCTGTTTAATCTCCACATATTTGTGAATTGGGGATGATGTTGATTGTTTGATAAGATTGTCCACAATCCTGGCAATTTCCCAGAGTAGAGCAAGTAAATTGCAGGAGTTTCAGTGAATTTCCGGAGGGGTCCATATGGCAGCAACTACAGGTACAAAGCTTGCTCGTAAATGATCTGCTATGGCAAGCCAAGTTTTTTAGATTTACTCCAAATTTCCTGGTCTCTTGTCCTAAGCTTCCCCCACCCCCCACATGGGGAACACTGAAAGAGAAAAAAGTGATAAATTTCTGTTAGTGCTGAAATTTTGCACTTAAACTTATAGATGTAACATATTTTATAGATTTTTTGGGATCATCTAGTGCTCAAAAACTTGTATCAGAGGTCATAGCGTAAAGTTAAAAAAGAAGATAGTCTGGTTAAATATTTAACACTGGCTAACAAAACTCACTAAATACCATTGATCCAGTCCAATAAGCAGACAGATACTAAAAAGCACAATTACAATAAATAAAATATGTCTCACTGGGAGCTAGTCAAGGTTCATAGAACTAATTGTCCCATGGACTTGTAGTTTGGAATTCATAGGAACCCTTTGATGGAGATGCTATCTTGTCCCTCAACTTTATAAAACTTCGTAGAGAAAATCGAGCCTCTCTGTTTTTGCTGTGAGTCAGGGAAGTCCTTTATTATCGCATGTGAGTCAGATACAGACCAAAGCTTAAAAATAACTAGTTGAGAACAAGGCAACTGGAGTCATTTTACTTCCCTTTTGCTGGATCTGAATAATAGGGGGAAAAGACCAAGGTCTTGAGTTACTTTAGGAAACTGGAGGTTGGGGAAAATAAAAGCATGTTTTAGGTGAGGTGTAGAAATATAAGGAGGCTCAGGACATGGTGGCTGAAACAGGAACTTGTTTGGAGGAGCAGAATGATAAGGAGAAAGAATAGGAAAATAGGAATGTTTTTGAGATTGGATAAATGTGATAGTAATAGTTAAAGAGGACCGGTGAATGTTGACATTGAATAGCTTCAGATAAAGTAGACTGAGGTTGCCGGATGGCCTCCTTAAGATAAGACTGAGAAAACTGTTTTTCTTTTTCACATCAGGAGAAATAAGCAAACCATTTTTTTTTTTTATCAGAGGAGATCTTGAATCACTAGTATTCAAAGACCCTCTAGAGATGAAGCAATTGGGAGACATTCCAAGAACCCTTGCTCTCATAAACATGGCTGCTATGAGTATTCTCTACTTTTCTTTGTGTATATGAGCCAGAATTTCTCAAAATGATTGATCTAGAGTAAAATTTCATAGCCATGGGAACTGGGAGCTTTAACTTTATTAGATGTTTTAGATATTTTGCAAAAATGATTTTACCAGTTTTATTTTCATTGTAATAAGATTTACACTTGGCCCAAATCCTCACAACATTTAGTATTGTAAAGCTTTCATACTTACTCAGAAGTCTTGGGTTATAAAATGGTTTTGCATTGTTTGTGGTTTTAATTTTGTTTTCCAAAGAGGTGGAGCAATTTTTCAATCAGATACTTTATTACTAATATTGCCTAATCTTACTTTCTAATATGTTTCTACAGGATCATTTATAATTACCTTGTATTTCTTCAGGAATTCTTTAAATACTCTAGATGTGAACCCTTTGCTGATTATAAGAATTACAAATATCTCCTCCAAGCATGCAAATTGTCTTTTTACTTGTTAATACACTGAATTTCGAGAGGCAAGGTAGGTCTGTGTTTTCAGTTTTTTATGATTTTTGGTTATTTAAATAATATTTACCTATGTCCACATAGCTATTTTTCTACATTTTTCTTCAAGTTAAAAAAATATTTTTCATGCTAAGATTTTTGTGTCCTTTTAAATTGATTTTAGAAGCAAGATTATCCCACAATTGGAATACGAAGCTACTCAGCAATATTAGATGGGGCCCTCAGAATTCATCCTCAGCTTTGACAAGATGTCTCCAGCCATCCCTTATCTCAATATATGCAGCCTTGGGACCTCAGAAGTTATGCTGTAATTTTTTTCCCTGTACAGAAAGAAGCCCAGTATTATAGGTTATAATTTATTCCCTAGACTTTAATCCACCTATGACCCTATATATATTCTTCTTTTTGACTCCATCTGCCACATCTCTCTATTTCCTTAACTTCCATTGTCTTATGTTAAATTCAAGGTCAATAATAAAAGCCTTTTCAGTCTGTAAACTCTTCTGTGAATATTTCCTTCAACTTCTTTGTCCAGCTCCAATCTCATGTTACAAACATTCTGCCTTCTATTACCATTCATTGTTGTAGTAGTCATCTGTAACCCATGCAATCTTTCGTATTCCCTTTTTGAATACTTTATTTCCTGGGTAATTCCTATCTTCAGCAATGCCTCTGTTATCATTCTTGATCATTTTAATGCCCATGTAAATCAAACTTCTGATATTCCAAGCTTTCAGTTACATGATCTAATTTCCTTCAAAGATCTTGCCCGCCACCCTACAAGTTCAGCAAGTCCATTATTATATCAAATGTTTCCCAAATCATACATTGTTGTAATCATTTTGAGCATTCCACTGCATATACTCTTTACTTTTGTGCTTCTCTATTCTTTTGCAGTAATGTATTTGTTTATTCCATACAACCTTGTTACATCTAATGACTTATCCTATTTTGTTTTAGTTAGCTGTACCTTCCAAAAAAACAAAAACAAAAAACAAAAAAACCACAGTCATGTTACTAATTTAACTTTAAATTAATAATCACCAAAAGATGATTTTTGATGCTTAGCCTGTAGTCTTTATGCGTTAGTCTTTTTGTTACGCATGGAGAGAGATAGACCCAAGTCAACAGGCTTACTTCCTCCACCTTGGTTCTTGTCTCCCCACAAGAAACAAATTTAATTGAGAGACAAACACCTATAGTGGAAATGAGATGGGCAATTTATTTATGAATACACATGAGCACGAAGCTGCAAGTAGGCACCCAGCTAGTCTAAGTGGCCCACGCAAAGAGAAAATGAAGTTGTTTGTAAGTTTGTTAGTAAGTTAGTGAGTTTGTTGTATACACTGAGCCAAGGCTATAAGTGGGTACTTAGCTAATCAAAGTAAGCCGACTACTGGGGTCCAGGGGTTATATACCTTAGTCAGTCTATAGGTTCCCCTTCCTTCCCCATTTTTGGAATAATGTGCAGCTACAAAGGGTTTCTTTCTCAGTTAGTGAAGTCTTCTTGTCTTAGTGAAATTACTATAGGAGCTTCCTTTTCCAGAATAGAATCTCAAGGGTTATCTCCTCTTCCTGTACAATTCCTGCTTGTGACATTCAGGACACCCAGTAATCTTAGTAAGACTATTACAGAAGCCCCATTTCTCAGCACAGTCTCAAGGACTCTCCCCTTCTGCACTATTTTGCTTGTAATACTCAGGACCCCTGACAATCTTATCAAACGAAGCTCAGGACTGCTGAGGTAATTGGTGAGACATGCCTCCTTTTGCTTCTAGCCTTCTGTATTAAGTTCTTTGTTAGATTGTAATGGTGAGGTTCCTGCCTTTATTTCAACTCTAGCCTCTCATTCCTAGCTGCTACCTAACATTTTTCTGTGAAATATGAAGAGAGTTTCATATTTTCTGTTCATCTCTAAAAGCTACATTCTCCCTTGTCATAATCATAAGCTTATACTATTTTATTTTCATTTATAAACAAAATAGAAGTTCTTATAAGAGAAACTCAATTTCTACCAGGTTTTCTCATTAAAATCTCCCTGACAATATCCATCTGGGTCTATTTTCTATGCCTGTGTCTTTTTACTGAGAATGTACTACCAAACCTCATTCTTTATCACATACTCAAGGATATCATTAATATTTCCATTTTTACTATATCATTCCAAAGCAAATAATCATATCTATTTCTCACAACTGTGGGAAAGGGGAAAAGTTCCCCTTTTCCTTCATTGTTTCTTTTGGCTGGTCAAACAGGTCCAATAATAAAATCAATATGAGATAGGCTGACAAGAGAAATTTCATGTGCAAAAGAACCCCATATACATGAGACAATCAAAGACCTTACGTACATGAGAGGTTCAAAGGCAAAAAAAGACAGTTTGTTAGATATACTACTCTGAGCTGAGGATGAAGTAAGATACCTTGGGGCTTCAAAATGTCTCCTTAGGGAGAGAACACGTTCAGTAATTAGAAGTTTGCCATGCTATACAGATAGGGCCAAAAAGGTATTCTCTGATAATTTCTTATTATGGGCAAGGCTTTTAATTTAAATTCCTCCAGATAGTTAAGGGTTGGGGACAGAAGTTTCTCTTGAGCCTACAAGGTCTCAGTTGCTTTTGCACATCTTGGTGCGGCTCATTCTGAACAAACCACAAGCAATTATTTTGAACTATACCAACCAAATAAGCATAAGACGGTGCTTTCTTTCTTTTTGTCTTTTTTATTTTTGTGAAGCTGGCATGACTTTGATATTATGCTCTTACGCTCTTTATGTCTGTTTTTAAGATGCAGTTCTGATACTTTCATTTCCATACATAAGCTTTTGATCTCCCCTTAGCACCTGATAGCTTTAGCACAGAACTTCTCAAACTTTAATATGCATAGGATTTAACTATGGATATTGTTAAAATGCGTATTTTGATTAAGTAGATTTGTGGGCCCTGAAATTCTTTATTTCTAACAAGCTACCATAGGTGTTGGTAAAACACTGTTGGTTTGAGGACAAAACTAAGTAGTAGGGTTCTAGTAAGTTTCCTACGATCCCTTAAAAAAAAATGAAACAAGCAAACAAAAAAACTCTCATCATTCATTATATTTTTTGTCTTTATCTCATCTATCCCACTTGATTACATGCTTCTTGAGTAGAATTAAATGGCCTTTTAAATTTGTGTGTGTATGTGTCTATTTTCTTCCCTGCACTATAAATTCTTAGCAAGTATTTCAATTTTAGTAGTTCCTCACTAAATATCATTTTCAAATTAAATGGATATTTGAGCAGTGTCAATAACTGGGGAAGCCTCAAACTTTCCCAACTATCTCATATTTGTAGGTTTTATGTGGCTCTCTATGATTGGGAAAGAGTAGCAATTTATGTTTTGGGGGGAATGGTAGTTAATAAAATCAACTTAGTTTGAAAAGTACAGTAGTCAGAGGGAAAGAAAAACAATTAAGGAAGAGCAGAATAGGCAGGGTGTGTGGAGAAGCACATGTTTACAATTTGGGTTTGACTACATGAAAACAAAATAAGTAAAAAAATTAAGAACAAACATTTTGGTTTTAGTATCATTAGACATTTGATAGACTTGAGATTCTTCATAAAAGCTATTAGGCGTGACCAACCCTGATCAAGAAAGAGGACTGAGTAGCTTTACTCATTGAATATTTTCTAGGAAACGGTTTTTACTTCCAAATTAAGTAAACATCTATATCCACATGCACAGTAATTTAAACAAAAGTCAGGCATAATGAATTAATGATGTATTCATAGAAATTCACTTGAATGAAAGCATCTTAAGTATACCAATGACCTTAGGAACTCTTAATCTGAAATATAGCTGAAGTAAAATGACTTCTTAAAAATAGGAAGGACCTGCTAAGTCACTTAGTTTTCATGGATTTTTGGTACCAACACAAAAACAGCTCACCCCGACCTGCACAGGACCTTTGTACTCTATGCCTATGTATTCATTCCTATCAGTGGGCTGGGACTTTGCCAATCCTCATATAAAACTGCAATGACTTTTAAGGCCACTCAGGTCATTTCATCTTCTCAAAAATGAAATTAGGCTTCCTTTTATTGCCTTCAAGCCACCTAAATTTCACCTTTATCTAGCACATCTATATCCATAAAAATTATCAAGACTGCGAGGAAGGGTAGAAAGTTTAGGGTCAATCACAAGTTTATATCACTTGTAGGTCTTTTATGAAGGCTTCTCAAATAAATTGGCTTTGCAAGTGCATTTAGAGATGAATAATTAACTTTGAGATGAATAATTAACAAAGAGATGACTATATATGTAGGCAATATAAGGTTTTCTTTTTCTGCCATCCATTTTTTTTCCTTTCTGTTTACTTACAATATATGGAGAAAAGCTCTTTTACAAGACAAGTACCATTCTGTTAAAGTAATTAATGAAAGTAATGCTCTGAGAATTTATCAGCATTAGCTAGAAAAATACAAATATTTGCTTATAGATGTTTTACTCTAAAATTCTTAAGTCCTTAAGTTTTATCTCACCAGTCACAGAGACTTACAGGTGTAATATTATTGTGCTGTAGGCTCTGAGAGTGGAAAGATGAGTAGAAAAAGTGGTAGAAAGAGGGTTTCCTAAAGAATATGAGTTTAAGAGACCAGAAAAAGGGGAAATTTTCCTTATGTACTTAATGAGAAAAGTAAAAATTGCTTTACACATGAGATTCTGGGTTCCTTATGAGCAGCTGACTAGAATTATGTAATTGGTGTATTCTTAAGGTTTCCTTCCCAAATCTGTTGGGCATAGTGAAAGACTTACACCATATTGGAAATACTAGCAGCTAACTTTGGTCTGTTTCTCTAAACTGGCTACTGAGAAGTGGAGATGCCACCAATTTTTAGAAAACCATCTTTCTGAACTGTGAAGGAGTTCAGAGAAGCAACAGTGTTACAGTTTTGTGTTCTCTTCCCTTTTCTTTCTAATTGGAACAGTCACAGAGTGAAGTTAAAGGCAAGACCAAAGAGTGACCAGCTGGTGAACCCTAATGGACACTCTTCTCTCCTGATGCCCAGATCTCTTTCAATGTCAGGGGAACTTAGTGAAATGTCAGGACAGACAATTATCAGACACTTCCAAGGCTTCCTGTGTCCTTCTAGGGTGATTGTTTTCTACATAAAACAGGCAGAAACTAAATTTGAACAGGCAAATTAGGAAAGAAAGTTAAAAAAAAAGTTATTTTGTGATAAAAACAACAAAAACATACTTTTTCTTTTTTTTAAGATTTCATTTATTTTTTAAATTATTTTAGAGAGGGGACAGGAGGGAGAGAGGGAGAGAAACATCAATGTGTGGTTGCCTTTCACGTGCCCACTACTGGGGACCCGGCCCACAACCAAGGCACGTGCCCTGGGCTGGGAATCTGAATAGCGACCCTCGGGTTCTCAGGCCAGCACTCAATCCACCAAGCTACACCAGCTAGGGCCAAAAACATAATTTTTGTACCATGACCTTTCCAAATTACTTAAGTTGAAACTTCTAAATGTGTATAAGCAATAAAAATGAAGCAAATTATTGAAAATATGGAATTAATATGATCAAACGTATTACATTGTTTGGAATAAGAAATTAGACAAAAGTTTCTTTGAGATCTCAAATGGTACTTTTTTTTTTTTACCATTTTCTGTCTTTTAGTGCACTTAAGACACAGCATAAATTGCAAACTGTATGAATATGAATTCCATTGTTGACAATCTTTCTAGTTTTTTAATCTTTTAAAATGTTTTCTTCTTTTATTGCTATTTTATTAGAGTTGTCTCAGTTTTCCCCCCTTTGCCCTCCTCTGTCCAGCCCAAACCCCTGTTCCCACAGTCAATCCTCATCCTATTGTTCATGTCCGTGGGTCATTCATGCACATTCTTTGACAAATCCCTTCTCCTTTCCACCATTATCCCTCTCCCTCCTCCCCTCTGGCCATTGTCAGTCTGTTCCATGTAATATCTATTGATCAAGTTTACTAAATATTTTCCAGAATACTTTGCTGTGTGCAGACACAGCATGTTTTATATTGCCTATAGTGATACACATTTTTAAAACTGGTACTTCTATGTGTGGTTAGTAATACTTTTGCAGAAAGAGACATTCAGTTCAAGTCTTTTCTCCAAGATTTTTCAAGAATTTTTTCTTGTTAGATTTCTTGGTCTTTATGTCTAGTGCTACATCCAAATTAATTCCCTGTGCTCCTAACAACACAGACACAATTTAAAGAGGGAATTATCCTCCATCTGTGATATCAAATAATACTCATCTAAATCTCTCTCTTAAGAATAGCAACAAGGGTACCAGCAACGCAGACACCAATTGCATATCCCAGATTACAACAAGCAGAGGCTGCAGAACCCAGAACACATGGTGACTTTTGTTATTATAAAGTTATCCACAAATTAATGACAATTAGTAGACGTTTTAACAGAGAAGCAACATAAAGTACAGCTGCCGTTGGCAGAGCCTAGTTTTTTGGGGTGTCTAGCAGAAAGAAAAGACTATTAATCATCATGGATGTTACGTTCTTTGCCATTTACTATGTGCAAGGCATTAAATGAAGTGCATCATATAGAGCATCACATTTATTTACAAATTTTAGAAAATGATAAAGTAGTTATCATTATACAAATTCTAGATACAAGAAAGTGGCGGCTTAAGAAAATCAAATAACAGATTAAGTCCCACAGCTACTGAGTAAAAAAGTTGGAGTAATATCTAACTTTGATTCCCTGATTTCTAATTATGTTTACAAAGTGTGGTAGACATTAGTTTCTGTCCGTCCAGCATAAATTATAATATTTTAAATAACTAAGGCATTCTAAGGCAAATGTTATAATGAAATATATGATTTTTCCCCTCCTTCCTCCATACCCATAAACTGAAAATCCCTACCCTTACCATCCAACTGTGAAACTGGATGAAATTATATAAAAAATGCAAACCAGTCTTCTCAGAAGAAATCAGCAGATGCTTGGTAAGTAAAACAAAAAAAAACTGGTGTACTTGAGGGGTAAAAGAAAGAGAATAAAAATATTATCCTAATGGGAGAAGTTTGCTAAATGTCCTGCACTCTTGGGAATGTTCATTGGATGCATTGTCCTGAGTCTAGGGTGACTGCTCTCAGGGTAATAACATGGCTGAGCATTCTGTGGAGTAGAGTTGCCCTCTCAGCTACCAAATCTCATGATTTTTACATGGTTTGGCACAGATAACATGAATTAAAATGCAGTGCTAATATTTAATATGAATACTGTGTGTATGTCTGATAACTCAACAGAAAACAAATACACACAGTAAATATTTTTGGCAAAGAACCAAACTACTCTTGATTTCATGCAGATGTTGTTATATCTTAAACATCTAATTCCACAGTCTGAAGTAAAGATGGAAGAAAAATCTACTGGTTTCATTGAGACCATTATTTTTATTAATTCCAAGTTTACGTTTAAATGAAATTTAAATTACAAATCCTGATTTATTTGCATGTGATACATCCCCCACTTGAGGTATAGTAAGGTAATGAATCTCCCAGAGTGAACTTTATCATTCTTTCAAAGATTTTAGAATGTTTTGAAATATTGTTTCATTTAAAAATCATCTGCTGGATATCTAACATATGTGTAGCTGGGAAAATATTAGGTACTAGATAAATAAAATAGTTTATTAGGGCAGAAGAAAAAATATACTAACATTTAAACATAATGATTGCTCATATAGGATAAGCCCTGGATGTTATAAGTGTGCATATGAATGCACTTAATCTAACTGTCAGAATCATGGAAGGCTTCCAGGAGGAAGTTGAGGAACTGTAAGTACTCTAACATGGCAGGAACATGCGTTTACAGGTGGGGTGGGGGTTGGAGTTTACAGGAAGGAGTAGGGGTGTTGAGAGATGAAGTTTGAAAATTAGGTGGGGGGCCAGTCTATGAATGCTCGTATATGCAAAAGTAAAGAGTATGGAATTGGTCCTATGTGCTATTGGAAACACTGAAAGTTTTTTGGCAGGGAAAAGTGTCTAAATGTGTGTTTTAGATAGGTTTATCCATCATTTCTTTGGGATGTATTTTGGAAATCTGAGATTGGAAGGACTTTGATTAGTAAAATGATGCGGATTTGATCAGTTCAAGACACATAAAAAAGAAGTAAAATCAGCAGATTTGAGTGACTGAGAGTAAGAGGTAAAGAATGAGGAGTTATGGATGACTCTCGAGTCCTTAGTTAGTACAACTGGCAGGTGAGGCTGCTAGAATCCAAGATATGTAATACGTACACAAGGATGGGCACATTCTGGGGAGGTTTTGAAAGGTGCAAATTTGTTATTTTGACTGTTCATTATCCATTCTAAGTATATTTAACTGAGGTAGAATCCGATGCCTTACCGAACATCTGGCCCTTGCACATTACTCTAACGTGGGGTTAAAGATGATTCTTTGCTTCTCCAGTATTAATGTCAACACAGAGCCCAGGCCCAGTCATCCTTATAATGCCTGTGTGTCCATGCCCGTCTTTCTCCAACATTCAGTCACCTGGGCAAATGGATGTGAGCTCATAAAAAACGAACAAACAAAGAAAAACCAAATTTTTATGGTAGATTCTTGCCCATGTATTACAGAGTCCTTCCTCCTTGGGATATAACCATCTCTTTGCATCTGGAAACTGAGTAAGAAATTGTGGCTGTTTATTGTGATTATGGCCTTCAATCTTCTGTTTCTTCATTACTATAGTTTTCTGGTTATAAGCATTAATAGATACCCTTGTTAGCTGCCTATATATCTTACACCTGTGGGTGCCACCGTTTACTTACCGTCTTTACAATATCTTGAAAGAGGTGTTAACTCTTACTGGGAACAAAAACCCACTTCTGCAACTACAGATGGTTTGGAGGATGCAGAGCTTAGGAGCATTCATCCAAACTTCTTCATGTCATGCTTCAGAGTTTGAGGTTTTACATGATGCAGGCCTAACCTTTCTGAAAGAGAGAAGAAACCAGAAAGAAAACTTTAGAGTATAGTAGAGCCTTATGAAAGTTTTGTCCAGGCTTAAAATAAAGTCAGCCTCAGAAGAGATACACATTCCCTGAGAAGAGGTCTGCCTAAATATTCCTGCCACGCTCAACGCTTTCCCAGAAACTGTCATTGAAAGCATGGCCTCCCACAAACACGATGATATATTTCAGAATACAGCATCTAGGGCAATTGGTCAATTAAACTCCTCAAATTGTAAACATGAGAGATGCATTTTCATGGTTACTACATGTGAGGAAACAGGAAAACAACTGAACAAAGACAGAGATTGGCAGGAAAGATGGGTTGAATGAAGAAAGACAGGTTGAAAGATTGAGTGAAGATGGGTTTCTGTGACATGTCGGGTTTTGCTGACAGGAAGTTTCATGACCAAAACAGCAGCAGCAGAGCCCTGGCTGGAATGGCTCAGTTGGTTAGATCATCACCCCTATGTTTCTCTTTCTCCCTTCCTCTCCCCCATCCTCTTTCTCTAAAAAGCAATGAGAAAAAAGAAAAGCCCTCAGGTTAAGAGTAAAAAACAAAAACAAAACTAAACCAACCAACCAAACGAACAAAAAACCGCAGCAACAGAAACAACAATAAATGATTGAAATCTACTTTAATTTTTGTGCAGGTCTCAGGAAAGTAGGTTGCATTAAATAGAGGTTTGATATAGCCACAGAAGTTCACTTGCTCCACCAGCCAACAGTGTAGCAGCTGTTCCTAGAGGCACAAGAGCATGGCTTATTTAAAAACTGGCAAGAGGTTACCAGAATACTGAGATTTCTTATTTTTTTCATTTATTTGAAGTAACTCTGATTTATAAAACTATAATAAAAATTAGGTAATCACATATATTAGGATAAGTTATTACTTCCATAAGAATTCAAATTTTGAGGCTTCGTTATCATGTTTTTATACATATCTATTGTTGAATATTATTAATAAAGTCTCCATAGACATCTGTGAGTCATCTTGACATCATATAATAGTTTCGGAACATGGCGTCCTACCTGATTTTTGGTTCAATACTGAATTCAAAGTCATTTTCTTCAAAATACACCTCTCACTATGAGAAATCATATAGATACTAAATCTTGCTTCATTTAGGTTTTTTGAGCAAATGGAGTATTTAGCTATTTTGGGCATATATCTTAGTAACTTTATATTTTTAATAATGAGTCACACCAAAATAGAAACAAACCCTGAAATTTTCCATTGCTACTAAGTCTCTTCTAGTTGTATTTTGAACAGATAAATTTTACATCAATCATTTTAGACTCTCAGGAAGTGCTGTGAATATATACCCACTTCAGTGAAGACACTGGCTAAAAGTTCTTGCCATTTTCTTCACCTCCTAATTCAATACGGCCACCCAGAAGACTTAGTGATAAGAATGACTGATGAAAAGTTTAACATGTACAAGTTCTTTTCTGAGGGGTAGGCAGTGTTAAAGATTGTCCTTAGTCTCTCAGCTCTTGGCTGTCATCTTTTTCCTCTCTACTGAAACCCCAAATTCAACTCAAGTCATGCTTCCTTCACATGGAATTTCTTAGACATACCAGAGAAATCATGTGTACCTGCTAGTCTTAAACTGAAGAGAAAAATGAAATTCTAGAAGCAGATAAAATTTTAAAATACTTATAGAATTGTTTTTAAATGAAACAACAGAATAGTACATATAATTTTGTGTATATTACAAAAGCATTAAAATTAATGATCTCTATCCCCACTTTAGGGAACTAGGAAAAGCAAAAAAAAATTAAATTCAAAACAAGTAGATATAAAAAATACTAAAAATAAGAAGAATCAAAATTTAGAATCAATGGAACCAATAGCTAATTATTTGTAAATTTTAATAAATGTGATAAACCATAGACTAATCATGGAAAGAAAAGGAAAATAAGTTGGAAAATGCTTCTCCATGGGTATCTTACCTCTCTACAAGTCTTCTGAGGAAAGGTGTTAAATGGTTGTGTTCTGGACTATCTTATAAAAATGTCAGCATAGCAAACAGCCCTGAAAGATAGAGGCGGTGTTTCCCTCTGTCAGAGCAGAGGTCAGATTTGTTTGCTGCCCAAGATAATAAAAATAATGTCTCCCTCTGGGGTAAAGGTTGGACAAGTTTGCCGGTGGTCTTTACAAGACTGTTAGTTCTTGAATTTGGGGTTCCTCATCTGTGATGCAAACTCACTACATGTACAGCATCCACTTAGCTGCTTTATATGCCCCAGTTGAAGTTGGGAGACAAGGCAAACTGATGAGACAAAGGGCCCTGTTTCTGACAGGAATTCCTTGTCTTCTGGCAGCATCTCTGAGACTGGCAGGTTAACCAGTAAAAAGAATGAAATCATAGACATTGCTACAGATTTGGAAAGACATCAGAGTATTGTAGGAAGATTTTATGGACAACTTTAGGCCAAAGATTCAAAAAATCACATCAAATGGAACAATTTTGAAAAACAGAACTACCCATACTCTTTCAAAGAAAACTAGATGTGCTGAATTACCCTATATCTTTAATAAAAATAAACTGAAATTTGAAATAAAACATTCCCACAGTGAAAACCTCAGACCTGTCTTGATTCCTTCACTGGTAAATTAACTAAACACTTAAGAAAAGCATAATATGATTTTTACACACTCTTCTAGAAAGTAGAAGAATGCAAGACATTTACCTGCTCCTTTTATGAGGCCAATATTAAAACCAGACAAAGACATTAATAAGCAAACAAAACATAATAACTAAAACCAATTTTCCTCATGACCTTTAGTGCAACCATTTTTAATAATATTTTAACAAATCAAATCCAATATTATATAAAATTGATAAGAAATCATGACCAAGTTTGGCTCATCCTAGAGTAAAAAGTTGTTTGCACATTTGAGAAACAAATATATGTCATTCAGTATAACAGACTAAAAAAAAGAAAATCATATGATATTATTATCAGAAGGAAAAGCTCACATAATAAAATTTGACATTCCCTTCTGATAAAGATTCTGAGCTAATTAGGAATAAATACTAACTTGTCTAGTCTTCTAAAAATATCTACAAAAAACTTAGGACTAATATCCTACTTAATTTTAAAAGAGCGACTGTTTTTCCCCTAAGATTGAGGGGGCAAAACAAAGATAATTTATCTCATCATTTTTATTCAATGTGAACCCAGATATCCTGCAAAGGGGATGTAATAGTACAAGAGAAAAAGTACAGGAATGTTTCTTCTAATTTTTTTAAAAATCAGCTCTCTCAAATCCAACCTCTCCTCCTTAAGCATCATGCTTCCAGTGCCCCATAGGCCTTCTGATGTCCATATTCAGTGTCATAAAAATCTATAGTTGAGATGTGATTTATGAAATGTTTCAATTAGGATAGGTTAGATTATACTGCACTAATAACCAAGTCCAAAAATTAATTGCCTTTGCATTATAATGTTTTATTTCTTATTAACCTACATTTTCTCAATGAATCATTGCAGAAGTCATTGACGATTATATTTGTTAGGGAAGTCAAACTGGTGGGGTAGCTTACATTTTAAATATTTCCCATAATCATGCCACAGAAAAATAAAGTACTCTTAAATATCTTTCACCTATAATTAAACTGTAGGCCTACAAATAATATTTGCAACTCCTAACTCACAAATCTTGGTTGATAACTAGTTACCCAGTGAAAGTCTCCTGTTTCTTCATGCCCAAAGGTCAGCATGACAATCTCTTAAATGGAATACAAGAAAATAACTATCCTGGCCCTGGCTGGTGTGGCTCAGTGAATTGAGCGCCAGCCTGAGAACCAGAAGGTTGCCAGTTTAATTGCCCATCAGGGCACATACCTGGGTTACGGGCTAGATCCCTGGTTGGGAGTGTGAGAGGGACAGCCAGTCAATATATCTCTCATACATCAATGTTTCTCTCCCTCTCTTTCTCCCTCTCTTCCCCTCTCTCTAAAATTAAATAAATAACAAATCTTTTAAAAAAACTAATAACCATCCTGACTACATTGTTACTCTTTTCCAAATAATCATCTAAAACAACTTTATTTGTAAAAAAATCATTTCAAAAGTCTATAATTCTCAATTGATAAATGAGTAATGACTAAACATATTTTGGTTAAGCTACAATTATTATTTTTCTAACTGTTTATCTATTCTAGGTTTAATGTATAATTTCTCATAATTTAGTCACCTAAAAAAAGACCTGGTCTCATAATTAATATTTTAAATTCTCCATGTGAACCTTTGTGATTTCATATATGTATTTCATAGGATGGCCATCGATGGACTAGTTAGAACAAAACCAGTAGTATCAGTACTTTTATTTTATGTTGAAAAATTAATATTTATACACATATGCAAGCATATGTGCATATGAGGTTTGTCCAGAAAAAGTCCAACCATTGTTAATATAATGAGAACAGTTTGCAAGACCTCAATGTAACTTGGCAGCCAAGGACAATAGACTGGAATGCATGTGTGTGAACAATGATAACTTCACTGTACTTGTCAGTGGGGTGGTAGATGCCACTGAGCATGTGCAATGTGTGGAGGTCGCATTCAAAATGAGCGAGTAGAGCAACGAATCTGCTTCAAATTTTGCATTGTTTGAACATTCCTCCATGGAAACTATTTGGATGATTCAGAAGGCCTTTGGGGACAATGCAATAAGTGCAGCACAAATAAAGGTGTGGCACAAATGCTTTGAAAAAGGTCAAGAATCTGTTGAAAGTGATCCACATTCTGGAAGGGCTGCAGCAAGCAGAACACCTGAGAATGTTGAACATGTATGGGCTGCAATCAACAAAAATTGGCAACTGGCAGTGCAAGAACTAGAAGGTGATCTAGGGATTCCAAAAGGTACTGTGTCCAAGATTTTGATGCAGAATCTTGGCATAAAACATGTCATGGCAAATTCATTCTGGGGCTTCTTCTACCAGAGCAGAAGAAGCATGGTGGTGCAGTTGCTAAGGACTTGATTCAAACCGCTACCAATGAAGCATTTTTCCTCAAGAAGGGCATAAGCAGAGATGAATCGGGTTTACACAGCTATGATCTGTAAATGAAGGCCCAGTCATCCCAATGAAAGTCTCCTGCTTCTCCATGCCCAAAGAAGGTACAGCAAAGTTGCAGCAATATCTGATTGACAAGGTGCTGTCCATCATGAGTATGCCTCTGCAGGCCAAACAGTTATAAGGAGTACCACCTCGATGCTATTTGTAGGTTGGGAGATACAATACAGCAAAAAGAACCACAGCTATGGGTAAATGGTGATTGGTAGCTTCATCAAGACAACGTGCCTGCTCTATGCATCATGTCTCATGTAGAGTGTTTCAGCAAAACATCAAATCACCCAGGTGACTCAACCTGCTCTACAGCCCAAATTTGGTACCCTGTGACTTATGGCTTTTCAAAAAACTAAAATCACCTTTGAAAATGAAAAGATTCCAGACTATCTATGATATTCAGGAAAATGCACAGGGGCAGCTGATGATGATTGAAAGAACTGTGTGAGGTCCTAAGGTGCCTACTTTGAAGGGGTCTGAGGTGTCATTGTCCTGTGTACAATGTTTCTTGTATCTTCTTCAATAAATGTCTTTTTTTTAGTATGTGGTTGGATACATTCCAGACAGACCTCAAATATACATCTATATAAATATATGGATATAATATAGTAACATGGTTAAATGTTCAGAATTTGTCCTTGATTTTTCTTTTTTGATACTTATTTTCCTTAATTAGGTCATTGGTGGATATTTAATATATAGTAAATTTCATGGCATATGTAGTGATTAATAGAACTATAATAATTTTCTATTTGTATCACAAATATAAATATACATTAAAGCTTAGTTTATAAAAATATTCATGTATTAATATGTCAGAACTCTGATGTTGCTAAGCTACTCAGCATCATTTGCAACTATTAAATGTAACAAATAATATTCATGGTTAATTTAGTTTCAATTAAGTTTATATATGAAAAAGACTTACATAAGAAAAATACACTGACCATTTCTACCATGCCATACTCAATTGATTTTCTACATTTTTATGCATAATTCTATGTACATCATAGATTAGGTTTCTTCAGAATAAGATAAAACCAGTTATCAATATTTTCAATTAATTCCTGATATTTGCTTCTATAATAACACTATTCATGTATATATGTATGTATGTGTGTGGGTGCTTTATTTTTCTATATTAAGAATGAAAGAGAAACTAATGAAAAGAGGAATGAGATTTTAAAAAGCATGAAAGAGGTAATAGAAGGAGCAGTTAAAGAAAGTTCCATGTGTTCCTTCATCAAATTATTTGATATGCTTGCTTACAAATTAAAATAATAAAAACTTAACAAATTAATTACTAAATTAAACTGGATAATACAATTAGGGTTTAATTTTGGTCTATGAAATAATATGCAAAATTTCAATTATTTTTTGATAGCATGCACATGATTTAAGATCTATAAATAATAGATGACTTCCTGCTGATAATTTCTTAATTTATGGACACAAGATATATATTTTTCAATTACTTACATAGTATTGTTTATAGTATCTATAGTACATATTCTGTAATAAAATTAACTTCATATATAAAAGTTATATCAATATTTTTGAGATAAAATATTGGATAACAATATTTCTCCCACCTCACATCACTTTTTTGTCTCCTTTCAGTAATGTATATTTTTATATAATTTTGCTTACTATCTTAAATCTACACGCAGATGCTTATTATTACTAACAGCAAGAGAATATAGTAACTTCTTGATGTTACATTTAAGCCACAGAACCATAAACTTTACTCAAGTCAGGAAACAACAATAAATACATCAACTAAACTGTTTAGAAATTTTACATATACCTATGTGTAGTTGTATCTAAATTTAAGTTAATTACTTTAAATTTTCTTGGGTTTTTTGCAGAAACTGCTCATTTTGACAGGGGTTGACAGATGAGTTAAGAGAATTTCTCAACATGTTTATAAATATATTTCTTGATAATTATATTTTAGTGTGAATATAGTCCTTTTGATTCAAATTTTGCAAATGCTTTAAAAATGAAAATTAATTACAGAGTTTACAAACCTTCAGAGATTATGAAAGAGAATCTCTTCTTTTTTCAGAGTGAACCTCAGATCCAGGACCAAAAATAACTCTTGATTTTTCCCTGGTATTCTTCTGGTGATATCTGCACTTGTACCCTAGACACTGTTGTAAGTTATAACTTTTTGAGGATGTCAAGTGAATTCCTCTCTGTGAAGTTAAAGATATTATTACACATATACGAGATCTGTCCAGAAGGTATCCAGCCATGTATTATGAAAATAGAGACATTTATTGAAGATATGAGAAACATTGTACATAGGACAATGACACTTCAGTCCTCTTCAAAGTAGGCACCTTGGGACCTCAAATAGTTCTTTCAATCACCATTAGTTGCTCCTTCACATTTTCCTGAATTTCATCCATGGTCTAAAATTTCTTCCCTTTCAAAGGTGATTCTAGCTTTAGGGAAAGACAAAAGTCCCAGGGTGCCAAATCTGGGCTGTTAGAGGAGCTGAGTCACTTGGCTAATTTGATGTTTCTCCAAAAATCTCTGCATGAGATGTGATGCATGTGTGGTTGCATTGTCGTGATGAAGCTGCCAATCACCACTTGTCCATAGCTGCAACCTTCAGAATCATCTGAATAGTTTCCTCAGAGGAATCTCCAAGCTTAATAAAATATTTGATGCAGATTCATTGCTCTCCTCGCTCAGTCATTTTGAATGCAATGACCACACAGTGCACATGCTCACTCAATGGTGTCTACAGCCCCCACTGACTGCTACAATGAACTCATCATTGTTCATTCATGTGCATTCTAGTGCACTATCCTTGGCTGCCAGATTACATCGATGTCTTGCAAATCATTCTCATTATATTAACTATGGCTGATTTTTTTCTGGGCAGACCTCATATAGTATATTCTCTTTCTTCCATTCCTTCTTTTCCAAGTAGTTAAATCTTTTTTTGATTTTGTTTTGTTTAATTTTTTTGTTTCATTTTTGTTTTTGTTTTTTTAATTTTTCCATTGGTTCACTTTGTAATTCAAATAATTACAAATATATTTAAAAATCATAAGTATGCTCAGCTGTTTGTACACATGCGTGCTAACATGTCTGTGTAGGTATAATGGAGTCTCAACCTTTTGAAAATTAGAAGCACGTTTCCAAGGTGTTTTATATCCTCAGATGTTAGTAAATGAAATAATTCATATGGGGTTGTAAAATCAGCAATGTTAAACAGAATAGCATCTGGTTAAAAAGAGAAGAAAGTTTTGAAAATCTTTTTTTGACTAGAAATTTGTGCAGTTCACCTTGCTGTATAGTATATGTGATGAGCCTATATTTTCTTGTTTTTTCTAGTGAAACTGAAAACAGCTTTTACACGCATGAAGGATAAGAAAATGGACAGTGTCAAGACAGTATTTGAGTTTTTTCATCCTAGTAAGCCAGTGAGCAGGCAATAAAGATTTTTACCATAGAGATAATGTGCACAGGATGGCTTTACCACCACGTATCCCAGAAATATCACATTTTACCTTGAACAGGGATGTTAATTGAATATCATATGCTACATTAGTAACTATTTGGCAAAAACAAAACAAAACAAAATGAAAAAAACAATCATTATATTGAGAAAGAAAATATTGATTAATAAATTTGTATTTTCACAATTTGGGACATGAATATTTCAAGGAATATAAAATAAACTAGGCTACAAATTAAACATAACTTGTTTTAGACTAGATAATGAAAAAATCAGTAATATCAAACTGGAATAACCCCTGCTTGCCACATCATTGACCATGAATTAGATAACATTTTGTAGCTTATCTACAGAAGAGATGAAGTTTGCTATGACCCCCTTACACTATGTGGTATAACACATACTAAATGGATCTTACATATACTAAAACATAGATATGCCTTCATTTTCCTTGATGGAAAATCATGGAAAATGATAGTCCCAGAAAATTAGTAGGTTAACATTGAAATATATTTTGTTCATTTATTCTAAGCAGATATTTAAATTATTTATAGTTCCATGAGGAATAGGTTTAGTAAATGTCTCACAGTACATTTTGGAAATTTGGTTGAGTCTTAGCACCTTCTTATTCATGGTGTTTATAAATTAGAATCCTTACAAAAGCCTTGGAGCACATAAATTATATATTTATTTAAGTATTTAGCAACTCAGAAGAAACTGCATTTTATATACAGACAAATTTAACTAAAAATATAGATTCGTCACTTTGGTGAAGGAGTACTAATACATCAGGAAGGAAGTTATAAAAAAAAAAGAAATACCTTGGAACTTCTCCCGCTGGAATAGATGTTAGTTATACCTTCTAAGGTTTTCACATCTTCCTTTAGGAATGATATGGTCATAGATAGCATGAACACAATAATCGATACTTTGTCAAATATTGAGAATCATTGTTATCGGCTTGGTCAAAAAGTTAATTCTGTTTTTTCCACAAGATGACTCTAGTAATGCTTAGTTGTCTTTAACATCATTCAAAACAATTATGTTAGATTGTATTGCGACATCTGTCATATCAATGCACATTTAAAAATCTTACAAAATTAGTGAATTTTTGTGTAGCCTTTTAATATTGAAGATGGAAGAAAATGTACATTTTTGACATATTTTGCTTTATTATTTCAAGAAAGGTAAAAATGAAACTGATATGCAAAAAAAACAAAAAAGAGATTTGTGCAATGTATGGAGAAGGTGTTGTGACTGATCAAAAATGTCAAAAGTGGTTTGCAAAGTTTCGTGATGGATATTTCTTGCTAGAGGATGCTCCACAGTAGGGTAGACCATTTGAAGCTGATGATCAAATTGAGACACTGATTGAGAGCAATCAATGTTATATCATGTGGGAGATAGCCAGCATGCTCAAAATATCCAACTCAATAAAGTTATTGGTGAAAATGAAAAATGTGTCTTTATTTTATGGAGAAAACAAAATGGTCTTTTTGGCCAACCCAAAGTCTGATAAATTACCTCACATTACAATGTATCATGAATGTAATAGTTTGCTAACATTTACTGAGATCTACACAGCCATTTAAAAAGAAGACAGAAAAAATACTGACACAGGTTACCAGATAGTGGGGTCCATAAAAATGTATGAGAAACTCTCTCAGTCTCTTATCTGCCCATATCTAAGTGCAAATACACAACAAGAAAGCATTTTTTTCATTGTTATTCAAGTACAATTGTCACCATCCCCCCCCCACCAGTCCACCCCCATCCCACCCATCCCCACCTCCCACCCTGGAACCTACCCCCTTTGGTTTTGCCCATGTGTCCTTTACAGGCCTTCCCTATCATCCCCTATTACCCTACCCCTCCCTTCCCTCTGATTACTGTCAGTTTGTTCTTTATTTCAATGTCTCTGATTACATTTTACTTGCTTGCTTGTTTGGTTGATTGGATTCCACTTATGTGTGAGATCATATGGTATTTGTCTTTCTTTGACTGGCTCACTTTACTTAGTATAATGCTCTCCAGTTCCGTCCATGCTGTTGTGAAGCGTAGGAATTCCTCCTTTTTTTCTGCTGCATAGCATTCCATTATGTAAATGTACTATGGTTTTTTTTTTATCCACACATTTACTGATGCAACAGAATAGAGAGCCCAGAAATAAATTGATTCCTCTAGGGTCAATTAATATTCAACAAAGGGGGCAGAAACATAAAACAGACTAAAAATAGCCTCTTCAATGAATGGTGTTGGGAGATCTAGACAGCTACATGCAAAAAAAAATGAAGCTCGGCCACAACTTACACCATGCACAAAAATAAATTTAAGGTGGATAAAAGACTTAAATATAAGTCATGACACCAAAAACGTCCTGGAGGAGAACACAGGCAGGAAAATCTCAGATATTACACACAGCAATATTTTCACCAATATATGATTAGAGCAAGTTACACAAAGGAAAGAATAAACAAATGGAACCCCATCAAAATAAAAAGTTTCTGCACGGCTAAAGAAAACATCAGTAAAATGAAAAGGGAACCAACTGTGTGGGAAAATATATTTGCCAATGATACCTCGGACAAAGGTTTGATCTCCAAAATATATAAAGAACTTACATGACTCCACTCCAGGAAGACAAACAGCCCAATTAAGTAATGGGCAAAGGACCTGAACAAATACAAAGAGGACATACACAGGGCCCAGAGACATTCGAAAGGATGCTCAGCATCACTAGCCATCAGAGAGATGCAGATTAAAACCACAATGAGATACCAATTCACATCAGTCAGAATGGCCATCATAACCAAATCAAGAAAGCATTTTCTGAATAGCCAATGTTATTTAATTTTTTCTCCATTCTTCTTAGCATCTTGCATGCCATATACAATCAAAAGATTCTAATTGGGTGTAATGGAAGAAGACCTATTTTAGAAGGCAAAGGATGGTAAAGGGATGCAATAATTGGATATTGAGTTTGCTATAGATACTGGAGAGGCAGGGAGAGTGCTGAAATTGGTGTACTGAAGAGTGTCTGGCTTATTTATAACTTCCAGATAAATAAAAATTGCAAACATTTTTATTCTTTGGGGATAATTTTGTGACTTGCTCAGAGGGAAACAGAAAATAAGAGTAGGGGGTAATTCAGACACAATTTAGTAAGCAACAACATTTTCACATGGGTTCTGCACAAGAAATTGCACTAGAATATGGGGTTTGAAGAAAAAGTCCTGCAGAATCAGTGAAAAGTGGTGAAGGAATAACTGGAGTTGATACACTGTATTGGCTCTCAAACAGCAAGTCCAGCTAAAGTGCTCTTCATTTTTATTTTTTTTTAAATTTTACAACCTTCATATCTTACTTTTAAAACTGCAAAACAAAAGTTATTTAAAATAAATCTATATTTTCATGACATTTCAAATATGTTCTGTAAATACTCCTTAACAGATCTCAAATAATGAAACCTTCCCAATGGAATAAGAGATAAGATTTTATAATGAAAACAAAAAGTGTTTTGAAGTTAGACAATTGGAGATTGAAATTCTGACCTTGTCACTAAGTCCAAGGGTATTTTTGCACAAGATATTTAAACTGTCTAAGCTTAATTTTTCATATTTTTGAAGTACAGATTATAACATCTACCTCATAATTTTGATTATTGTAGAGATAAAGAGAAAATAGCAGAGAGAATATAATTAAATTAGTTAATGAAGTGCCGGTCATAAAGGAAAATCTCAACTCTTTTTTTTACCCTAAACATATGATTATTCTTTACAGTAATTATCTCAACATATTATTTATGTGTACTTTGAAATAGTCCACTCTCTCTCATATATACAGCATATACAGTATGTTATTGTATATAGTATATATATTTAAATATATCCCATGCACTATACTACACACATTTAAATATATGTAGTATATAGTATACACATTTTTCTTGCCATTGCCTTTGCTAACCTTTGGAACTAGAAAAAGAAAAACATGAACTTGTAAAAGTATTAAGTCAGGCTTAAGGGGAAATTTAATGCTTGAAGGAGTTTTAAAAAAGGAAAGCAGACTGTTTATGAGTTTTCTGTTTGGCTGTTCCTCTTCCTTGGTTACCCTGTTCTAGTAGGTCTAGAGACCGTTTCCGGATTTCTTAAAGTTTTATTTATGATCACTCCCCACGTGAGGTAAGAAAATCATGGCAAATATAAACTTATCTGTCTCATACTTACAAAGAGGCTAAGTTGATGTATGCAATTGAAGTATTTAGAATCAACCCAATTTTTTTTTGGGGGGGCACATAATTATTTATTGCCAATTACAAAGGGGTAAGAAATTTTTAGATAATGACTACTTTACAATTATAGATCATTATTGACTTCAGCTTTAAAATGTAAAATTATTTATGTTCTGTTTACAATATCCTTCTTTCCAGAAATAAAGTGAGATATTTCTATGTGACCTCTATCTAGATTGTATATGGAGCAACTGGTACAACTCCTTTATATTCTTTGGCTATGAGAAGGAGTGAGTAGACTCAGTTGCTGCTCCCTAAGAATGTTAATGTGATGTGATCTATAAGCTAGTATCTCTTTCCACCCCACAATACTATAATTCTTTCTACTTGACAGTCATTGTATGAAAAATGGAAATAAAACTTTGTGAAATTTGGATTTATCCAATAGTTATTCCTAATGGGAAGGAGGGTATCTTGAAGAATAAATTATTCTTCTCTAGTAGATTCTCCAGATCGTAAGCTGTTACCCCCAATCACTTCCTCTGGTGATAAAGCACTGATTTCATTTGCTCTTGCACATAGGCAGTGACAAAGGACAAGCTGCAGGAGTACAGAGAGACTTACAGATATAGTTAATGGAAAGATGAAAGATGGGACACTGAGAGACTGAAAATTTGTGCAGAGTTGGAGTCAGAACAGGAGAGTGCACTATGGAAATTGAAGTAAAATAAATCTTCAGACCAGTAGCTAGGATGACACCTAGAGTGTTGTCTTCCTCAACACTCCTGGCCTCCAAAGAAAACTAGAAATAAAACTATAAAAATAGAAATGCAAAGAATCTCTACTAAACTTGGAGTTGTTACCTTGAAAAGGAAAAATGATAACAACTTATAGCATTTCCCCTATACGGAGCACAGTGGCAGAAGGTCTGTGTGCCCATGTCAGAAAAAAATGGACTATTGATCCAGTTTTGTGAGCCCTTCACGAATGATTGTGAAGATGGTGGGCTTGGAGCTCCAACCCGTAGCACAGATCCTGGATACTGAAACAGTAAGGTGAAGAAAATGATGGCTGTGAAAAGAGAATGAAAGAGAGGTAAAGAATGCATAATGTACAGGATAGGCTATTAATGTATACTTTATATGAAGCCAAAGGTCTGCTCTCTGTTAAACCGACTATAAAAAGCATGCACACTGGTAAATTTTCTGACTTCAAGGTACAAACTATTGCATCAGCTTCCTGTGCCTAGTTCATACATATGATTTAACACATAGCAAAAGATTAATTTCTGGGGACAATTCAAAATGAATTTCATTTCTTGGCAGAAAATGAATCCTATGCCAGAAAGCACTAGAAACCTGATATTGGTGTCTGTTTATAGTCAGTTCAAGGAATTGGTATTGCATAATGCACATTTTCAACTGAAGGCTTACATATTTTCACCTCAACTGTTTACCTCTCAGTCGTGTTCCTGTACAACTGCCCTGTGTTCAGAAAGTCTTCATACTGTGAGTCATCAGTCATTCTGATTCCTGCCAAGTATACCCATTACCTTAAAGTAAGCAAAAATAATATATCATACATGACAAATGCAAATATAAACTTGCTGATAGAATTCCTACAACAGTTCAATTAACTTGTGGATGTTTACATCAGGTATGCACTTTTGTTAGGTGAGATATATAAACCATAGTCTTTGAGAGAGTCATTTAAAACAGGTCAATGTAGAGTGAGTTGCAGGCATTGACTGTTTTTCTTAACTATTGAAATACGACAGTATTTTTCCATTCATGTTAAGCATTGTGGTCTTATCTATGTTATGTTCAGTAAAAAGCATAGATTTATATTTAATTAATTTCATTAAAGTCTTAAGGGGATAGATTCATTTTCTTGAAAATTAACTGTTTGATTATGTTAATAATTCTATTATTTATACCGCAGATAACCAAATCTTGTACCTTAGTATGTTTGCCACATATGCAAGGCCTTCACCTTTCAATACCAGCTTCTACTCGGCTCACAAAACTCTGCAGAATCTAGTTTTTGCAACCCACACTTATATAAACTTTAGTTTATGACAGAAAACTAATTTACACAAAAAATATTACTGCTAAGGAGGTCAAAATACACATGTTAGTTGCTCACTATATTATCATACTAGGTGGAAAAACTACTTAAAATCAATTTAAAAATGAAAACTATTTTATTTCCAAATGGTAAATGTAGTGTGGGAGTTGAATGATTCTACAGTGCAATTCAAAAAGGTATGGTAGCTTCCTCAGTCACCTGTTCCTAAAGGAATATGTTTATGAAGACAACAGGAAGATTTGTGTTTATCCATATATAAATACTCCTCTAAAAGTGTATTAAAGGCATAATGACAGTATATATACATTTTTTTCATTTATTCTAATACGGGAGAGATTTTTCACAGAGTACTTTATTTTGCAGTCTCCATTGCCTTTTAGCGTTTAACATTACTTCTTTTTTAAAATTTCCATATTTTTTTATAACATGTCATAATTTTTCCATACTATATTATGTTTTACTCTGATTATATTTCAGGATGACTTCTCAAAAACATTTGCAGGAAGAGACGGGGAAACTGACTTCATAAAAAACACTGAATGTGTTTGCATGTTCTCTTTGTTGTAAGCATTTCTGCTAATAAGGTATAATTATTATAGTCAAGTATAAATTACATCTTTTCACTAAACTTTGCCTCTTCCCCTTTACTCCTCTCTTTGGTGCAGCTCTTCCTCACCTCTGTCTTAGCTCATTCTCTTTCTTGTCCTTCTCTTATTCACTCATTTTAAAGAATGAACTCAGTCAATAACATATTTAAAAAGCTTTATGTAGCTTGGAATCTGTATATTTTTGTTATCAAATATTTTGCACCCTAAAATATTCTTCATTCTCTTTCATTTTTTATGGACATAGGTGTCAATATGTGCACATTGATTGTAGTTACAGTCATACTTAATTTCCAATTTTTGATGCCAAGATAAAGAAACTTTACCAAGTAGGTTGTGATATATTAATTCCCAGACCTCGTGCCAGAGAGAACACAAGAACCCAGTGTTAGGTTACCTTTTGGAGGGTATGAAACTGCTATTGCTTGGTGGCAAACATGAGGTAATCAAGACTCTATTCTCACTGACAAAGTTGGCATTTGGAACCTAATTAAAAAACAGTCAAACAGAATTAACTTTTATAGAAATAGCATAAAGGCCTGGGGATTTCATGACTCGTAATATCTCCCTTGCCATTCTTGATTCCTAGAATAAACTCCACTTGTACGAGTCCCTTCTCAGAGTCAACCTTATGAGGCTAATCCAATTTCCTGTTGACAGAAATTAAATGCAGGCAAAAGTCCTGGCCTCAGCATTGCTTCTTTCATTGACAAGGTGTGGTTTGAAGTTGTTCTAAATAAACTAAGCTTCACATTTATAGCCAAAGACTTGAAGAGCCTTCTTCTGACCCAGTTTGAAGTTAGCTTATTAGCGGTATCTCTTGGGTTGGATTGACAGAAATTTCACACAATGGTTTTCACACTTTGCCTTGTTAAATAGTGGTAAATAATCTAATTAAAGTTATTTATCCTCCACTCAGAAGAAAAAAGGACTTATGCATTCACATGCTTTGTTACATGCTTTGTTAAAATTCGATGATAACCTGAAGACTCTTTGGGACTTCACAACATAGACCTTGGATTAAGACTTCCAGCTCCCATAGTGATAACTTAGTCCCCCTGTGGGAAGCAAATTCATGGTTTTTTATTCAGGTAGATGGCCTTTGAAATGTAGCCTAAAATCTCTTGTTTAAAGAGGTTAGTCTAGTTTCTAACAATTCAATAAAATGGGTCATCTCTTCTCACCCAACTTACCAACTCTGTCCATTCTGAAACATATACACACAGGTTTCAGACCTGTATATCGAGCCATTCATTAGTCATTTGTTTCTGAAAGACCTGCAAATGTTTTAACTAGAGATAAGTTCTTGGTACAGAGTGTCTAAAGCCTGTGTTTCTGCCTATATTACAGAGACTATCAAGTTAATTTTTTTCAATTAAGCTTCCAGATTTAATTTCAATTATGCTACTAAAATGTTCTGATTTGAGAGATATAGATGAGGTAAAAGCTACCTTCATTCTGCTGTGTTTTCTGGCAATCCAGGTAAAACAGAAGTGAGCATTTGTAGCACTGGACACCAGTATCCTAACACTTGGTGAGAGGTTTCATAGATATGAGAGACTGTAGTGTGGACAGTGAAGGTAAAGATTGTGATAAATTCTTGACCTCACTATCAGAACTACAATACAATGACCTTGAAATTAACAAAATATGATCTACCATGATTTTAAGTATTGTTGCCCTTTCCATGACTTTGTAAGCATTTAACTCCAAATTAAATTCCCCCTCATTTAAACTATCAAAAATAGCTTCCGTTTCCTATTTCCTGAACTGAAACCTGACAGAGAATTCTAAATTGTGTTTATCTGTCTTCTACCTACCTACCTACCTACCTACCGACTACCTATCGGTCCCTTATTCAATGCTTCTTGAGTAATGAGTATTCTCTAAATCAATAGATCACATGACCGTTCATATAGCCGTACAAACTAGGATCATTATTTTCTCTTTCCTTTTCATTATCATCTCCTTCTCCAAATTAATCAAATACTTCTAAGTTCTGATTAGAAGTCTCTGTCTTCTCCAATCTTTATGATAAAGCATATCTACTACTATTCAATTGATCCAGGACTTTGTTGACTCCATTCTTGGAATTTTGTTGTTACTGTTGTTGTTTCCAAAACATGGTTGTCAGGAATTCCTGAAGCTATAGTGAACTCCAGAAATAAAGAGAAAAAATACACATGAAACAGAAAAAAGACCTAGACTATAGTCTTTTTAATTGATGGCTCTGAATTTGGTCATGCTCCCACTTAAGAAGTAACGTTGTCCAAGAGATCGAGATCAGGGGAAGAGTTTAAGCTGAACCGGCCAATCCTCAATCAAGAGTGGGATCCATGTACATGAGCCAAATCATGGAGTCTGGAGTACTTTTCAAAAGTAGTTAATGAGTGACAAAATTCCAAAGTATCTTTTTGGTTCAGCCTCTTTAATGTTACCCAGGTGACATTTATAAAAAGTAAACACCGACATGTCACTCCATTTCTTAATCCTGCCAAGACCTGCACATTTCCCTAAAGATTTTATGTCCAAATATCCTAGCAAAGCTAGCCCCTGACTGCTTGTCTTTCACATATAATTGATGATTAATTATCTTATAGTGAAAATAACTAAAATAGTTAACAATATATTGGATGTCACTATATGTGCCAGAGGGTATGCTAAATACTGCATATGTATACTGGCATTTAACCTTCCTCAAAATATTTGTGTTCACTGTTTGCAAGTGAGCTCACTGACACTGAGAGGTTCGAGGCAGTCAGAGCAAGGTCACAGAGATACATGGCAGAGCTAAACTCCTGGATTTTCCAACCTATTCTTCTGCTTAAGAATTGCTTTTTTCCTGCAGAATATCAAGAAATGGAAGAACATTAGAAATAATCTAACCCATTTCTTTTATTTCATCAAGAAAATAAGTTTAAAAATATCATTTAATATAGAAAGTAGCCTAATAAATTAATCTAAGAAAATGGTGATTGTGTCTCAAGCAATGATTGTGTTAGAGAAGATGGGTACAAGTGCCTGTAATTGAAATTGTTTATAAATAACACAGTGTACGTGTATATTAGACTGTTGATAAAAACAAAGGAGACAATACAAGAATTCTGCCTGGTACCAAGCTATTCCTAGTAAGTATTTAATGAATTACTCCAAACAGTTTGCAGCTCTGTATTTCTATATACACAGAGTGAAAAGACCAAGTCTATAAATGGAGAATTTCAAATAATGATACTGCTATTACTTACACTGAGCACCCTTCTTAAACTTTGTATATTTTTAAAGAATTGAAATATACACAGAAAGCCAGTGTGATGTAAATTAATTTGTGCAGTGCATTTTTGTTAGTATCAAAATCTTACAGAATACTAGTTTTCCACCCAGGTAATTAGAAGGGAATATAATATTTTATAGTAATTTCTTGAATTCAGGTAAGATAAAAATTTTAATTTATCTCAGAATGTTCTCTGATTATCCAGTAATGTAAAGATGCCTGGTTATTTTGTTTCTTTTTAGAGTTATACTTGAATGCTCTTTCCCTGGCTGCTGATATTTTTCTCTACTTTCCTAAATAACATGAAAAGAACAGACGGGGCTTCTCTCAGAGGTGGTTATATTCATGGTTTCCAATTTCAGCATCTTGGGTATTCCCAGACCAGAAGGTACTGTGACACTTGTCCAGCTTTGATTATAGCAAGCTAAGTTCCCACATTGATTGTGTTTCCTTATTTGTAAAATTGCTAATCTCTTAAGGGGAACAAACTTTCCAAGCAATAAGAAAGGAAACATGCATATCACATTCCATTTCAAATTTTTATTGTATTTTTCCATTACCATTTATCCCTTTCATACTCCCCTCCTTGCCCATAACTGTGCTGTTACCCATGTTCATGAGTCTGTTTCCTTTTGGCTAGGTTCTGCCACCCCTAACACCCGCCGCCTGTAACGGTCATCCTGCCGTCTATCAATGAGTCTGTTTCTAATTGGTTTGTTAGTTTGTTTTGTTTGTTAGATATAAGTGAAGTCATACAGTATTTGTCTTTCTCTCACTGGCTTATTATACTTAGCATAATGTGCTCCAGGTCCAACCATGCTCTCACAAGGGGTAAAATTTTCTTCTTTTTTTATGGCCAGTCAGTAAATGTCCCACAGTTGTTTTATCCACTCATCTACTAATGGACACTTAGACTGCTTTCATATCTTGGTATTTTGGGTTTCTTCAGATATATTCATTTGTAACACTTTAAATATTGTTTACCAATATTCAGTATTCTTTTCCTTTTTTTCTCTTTGTTGTTATTATTCATACTACATAGCCCAATGCCAATTTTGGAGAAGATAGGTTATCAAAGCCATAGTTTTTGGCATATGAAATAGCTGTTCAAATATACCAAGGAGAGGACATAGTATTAAAATTTCCAATTTATTATAATTATTGTTGTGCTTTATTTTTGTTTATATTTATTTATGTGTTTATTCTAATTTATTGGGGTTAATTAAATTATAGGTTTCTGGTGTACAATTCTGTAACACATCATCTGCATATTGTATTGTGTGTTTGTAGCTCTTTATATTAGAGATAACAATCCAACCTGTTTATTAGCAAATTTAAAATCCAATCCAAAGGATTAACTCTTAGGTATTTAAATCACTACACTTGCTGTAATATTAAAGAATTCTTGAAGAAATATATTTTCTATGTGTGTGTATAAAATTACAAGATTCAGAAAACATACATATACTGATTTGAATCAAAGAGAATTCAACATTCCTTACATAAAAAAGATAATCCAAATGTGGTTCTCAAATTCATGTTTCCAATCTTAAAGTATAATGTTTTTTTTCCATGACATATATGACATAAGTTGAGCAAAGACAATGCTGTTATATAAATCATCCCCAAAATGCTGGACTATCTTTTCAAGGAGTTTTTTTTTTTTTAAATAAGGAACATCCTTCAAAGATAAAGTCAGTGTCTTCCCCTAGAACAAAAGGCAGGCAGTCCATTCTTGGGGATTTCTAAGCTCAGGGCTCCTCTCCTGCCATGTTATCAACTGGATATGCATCAGTCCCTGGCCCTCTTTGCATTACCCTTGAGAACTGAGATTTGGAAAAACTATGCATAAAAATGCTACTATGCTTTCTACTGTTTTTGGTGTGAATAATAAAGTCCTTACTCTCTGATCGAGGAGGGGCTTCTACAACCATTCACGAATGTGAAAGGCTAACTTTGTTAGCATGCAAGTAGAGTGATATTTCAGATGCTTCACAGTTTTTGACAATCCATATTGATAAGTTTATACATATACATACACATTCACACATGTGTCAGGTAAGTTATATCATAGTCTGGGGAGAGGAAAAGAGAAAGAGAAAAATAGAATCAATGGAAATTATAAATGAAGCTATAAAATAGTATCTGTAATGCTTTAACTTTTTAAAAAGTGATCTAAATAAAATGGAAATTATTAACTCAGGGAATGGGTGAGTGGTTATTTGTTGCATTATTTTTTATCCTTTTATACTTATGTTTGATCAAAACCAGGAAATATAATTAAATCCCCTATAATTTTTGAATCCATGGTTGAGAAGAAGGTTCCAGTTACCTAGTATGTCACTCATTATCATTATTTTCTTTTTAAGATAGCCCTTACAAAGGGTTATCACAGTTTGATAATCAAACAGCTAGAATTATCAAAAACTTCTTTTCTTCTAGGAAAACCCACTTTAACTTTAGAAAATACACATCATTATTAGAAAGACCCTCCTTATTTTTACCTACAATCTCTTCTTGTAGCTCCCATCCATCTCTTTACTTTATTCCTGGGTTTATAAAGTCAAAATCTTAGGCATGGTTTCATAGAGGTGTATATGACATTGTGTATATGCACACACATAGAAACTCGAGTCAGAAAATCTCAGTTCAATGTAGAAGGTGCACTTTGTCGATTGTGTCATATTGCTAAATGACCAGAAATTTTTGACCCTTAGTTGCTTCAAATATGAATGAGAACCCATGAAACATTATTCTCCATAATAAAATCTAGTCTGATGTTGATGAACAGTAAAATTTTAAAGTAATTAGTCCTAGAAACTAATCATAGGTAAGTCAGTCACTTCTTTGTTCAAGGGTTCTGATTATCAATATGTAAAATAAAGGAGTTGGACTATATTGGTGCTTCCCAAGCTTAAGATATTCATTAAGTTATTGTTGAGAAACCCACAAGTTATTTGTTAATCTTATTTAATTATTATTTTATTTAACTCATTTTTATTACATATATGACTTTTAGATGGAAATTATAATATTCTACCACAAATAGAAGTCAGTACTACTGGTATTAATAAAAAGTAAACAGAAAAGTTTTAATTAAAATAGAGCTGAATAGTCTTGTACAGGCAAGACTCATCCTGTTGTTTGATCTTTCTTAGGGAAAAAGGTAGTTCAGCTGCTATTAGAGCAATGTCAAAGACAACTTGAATCCAGTCGTTTCCTAAATACAATACAAATAATCAAAAGGGGGTTAAAAGAGGAATAAGCCTCTTTGCATTTATTTAATACAGTGTCTATCAGATGCAGGTATCTCACCAGGTTCAATGATTTCTCATATCCATTCTCTCTAATGACTACAGCTCCTAGGATTTTTAATTGTAAAGATAATTTAGGTATACTAATTATAATGATGTTAATAATAATAATTATTTAGCTATGCGTATTAAACTGTTATTACCTGTCAGGTGATAATCAAAGCATTTCATGTTTTTCCCATTTAATACTCATGACAACTCTATAAGAGATGGTATTATAACCATGTGATATACAAAGAAAGGAAAAAAAACTAAAGTAGCAATCCCAGCACCAGTGAGAAAGAGATCATCAATGAGAGAGAGACAGTGAGAGAGAGGAAGAGAGATAGGCTGATAAAAATAAAATTCAAGACAGTGAATGAGTAAAATCTCAAAAATATAATTGGCTTAAAGAAATTACAAATGAATGTAGTAACAAAGAAACTTCTGAGGGTATTCTCAAATGTCCTTGGGGTTAAGATTTTGCGTTATTTGAGGAAATGTAAAAAGTACAATTATCACAGTATTATTACCAGTGCCTACTGTTATGTATGACACTTAGTAGGAATACAGGTAGGTGGAAGGGAAAGAATTAAGAAAGTGAAAAGAACATAAAATAACAAACTAAGTAGATAAGAAAAGCCTAACATGAACTATACAAGTAGTGTCAGGACATTTAGAGCCCAGAGTTAATTGTGGTAACATCTGGACTAAGGTGAAAATGCTAAGGTCTTGAACGATCAGCTTGCCAAAACTTCTGAAGCCTTTCTCATAAGCACTTGGTCTGCCAAGCTGATAGATGTTCTTTTTATCATTGACATTGTGGGAGAGTTCTGGATAGTTCCAGAGAGGCATGCACAAATGATCAGACTATAAGAGTATTTATTTTCGATTACATGTCCACTACTTAAGTTCTATTGAGGCAAATTAGTCTTTGAATTTATACATTGTGAGTCAATTGTGAACATGATCATGAGATGAGGTTGATTTAATTTGCCTGGAATCAGAAGCTACAGCAACAACGGAAGCAGAGTTTCAGGGTCTTAGCCAAACAATAAAGCAAACTGATGGAGATATATTTTTCATTATGTTTTTGGCTTCATTTATATTTGACATGACCATAGATATACATCTCCAAGAATAAACCACAATTCAGTGTAAAGCTATTCATCCAAGAGCAAAAATTAAAATACAGATGAGCTCCAGGGTCCCAAACTGCTTTTTATCTAAAGAGTTTAGAACTCTTTTTCAACATTATGAGATGGTTTTGCTAGTGAAGATTTACATGTTTAATAAAGAAGGGAGACTAAAGGTTTTTTCATTTGTAAACTATGAATTATGAGATCCAGGAATAAAATATACTTCTACTGCATTAATTAACTTGGATTTCTTGTCAAGTTATGCTAATTATTATTGCTTTAAAACCAATAAGACAATTTTCCTAGCTATCACTATCCATCATCTTATATCAGAAATTTAGACAAAAACCCACAACTAGCAATTAAAGTCTTTCATGAACTAGAAAGTAAGTATGAATTGAAATAACTAAAAGCCTTACACATTATTCATAAAATACCCCATGGTTCCTACCTTCTTTATTTATAGTTGATGTTTTCTTATTTTAGATGTAAATCTAATGAGAACATTCATCTGGATTCTTAAACCACAACAAAAACAATAAATTAGGAGGGCATAATTTTCCAAGAAGCAGGGAAATTTATAGCTGTGAGATATGGAAGCTGGAAAATTAGAAGAGGCAATAAGAGAGAAATAATGCTTAATGTTGACATAAAATGTCAGAGAATGATAGTCTGGGGTATTTATTGAGCAGGTATTCACTGTATCTTGTTAAAATGAAGGGAGAATACAAGTTCCAATTAATCAAAGCATAAGTTTTATAACAGCAAGAGCCGAAGTGTTTTATATTCCCTATGTATTTTCAGTGTAATTAAATGAACTAACCTTTAGGTAGTACTCTTACTGAGATTGTGGCTAGTGAGATAATTTTTGAGAAAAAAACTGAACAGATCGGGAACATTTATTTTAGGGGTGGCAGTTTGAGATAGTCTGAAGACCACTTCAAAGGAGTAGAGGACAATTATTCTTATGTGACTTTATCTGGAACAGAAATATTAATAATAGATAATATTTACATTTTACAACAAACAATAATTTTATTACCTTATGTGAGGCAGAATCCGTGAGCAGGCTCCTCTGTTTTTTATAGTAGCAACATTACACATAATTCTGCAAGTACCACATATTTAAATGGCAATATGCACACATTGTTTGGGTGAAATCTTGCTTCATAAAGCGTGGTCCTTGTAATAGTGGCACGAACATCACCTGAGAATTTGTTTGAAATGCAAACTCTTGGGCCATAGCTCAAATTTCCTGAATCATTATCATTTAACAACTTTTAACAAGTACCTTAGCTAATTTATAGGAGTGTTAATGTTAGAGACATTGCATGAAGAGCAGAATACGGATTTTGTGATAACAATTAAAAATCACTGTTTATTTATACATTTCCCTAAGAGGTTAATTATATGGTGCTTTCTTGAAAGCTTCAGGACTACAGAGCAGAAGTTTATAATAAATGTTTAAGAACAAAAGCACATACCTTTATAATTTGTGACGTCATCCTGTCACAACACAGCAACACAACCACAGAGACTATGTTGAGTCACATGAGTAAATCTTTGAAGTTAAATTATATGCAGTATATTTTATTTAAGATGGCTGATGTGTTTCATTGAAGTATATTTCAGTATATACTCATATTATATTTCTACCTTTTGACTTTGTGAGTACTTGCATCTAATGAGTATTGTAACACTGGAATAATGTGATGCATTAATTTACGTATCTATATTTACTTAGAAAAATTATTTGGTATAATAGAAAGCTAATGTGAAATATGCAATCATAACATTATCAGAGAATTATATGTAAAGTTTTACCCATTTGCTTCAAGATTTAGTACTTTAAATTATTTTACCATTTCTATGAAGCTCTTCAAACATACAGAATCAACTAGTCAGCAAGTATGCATTGGGTATTTGCACTAAGCTGATTTCTGCTGGATCTTGAATAGCTTGGTAAGTTTACAATGCGTAGATTTTGATTTTTATGCTGTTTGTTGTCAGGCACCGTAGAACCTATTTTCACTTCTAAAAGCAGGGGTAAGCTTATTTAGCAATAAAAATGATGTAAATAGTATTTCTAATAACAGATTAATGGAAAGTTAAAATGCAAAAATCTAAATTTTTCGGTTATTAGAACTTAATGATATTTCAATAAAATACAATGAAATTTTCCTAATGCACAAGATTAACAATTAATATATAAAAATAAAGAAAAGGAAGGATATATGTTATTTCCTTTTTGATCAAATCTTTATTGTACTTTTTGCCTTTACCATTTAGTCCCCGTATATCCCCCTCCCCCAGAAATCACCACACTTGTCCATCATGTTCGAGTCCATTTTCCTTTTTGCTCACTCTTGACCCCCTCAAGTCCCCCCACTATCTGTAAAATGTTATTATAAACTGTATTATCTAATAGTATACAAATATTATATATCATCATACCATTTAGACTAATCTATTAAAATTTTACCATGCATATCAACACATGGGACCCTCAGTATTATAGTATATGCCATTTTATATTCTTAGGATCTCAATTAGATAGCTTTTTTGCAATTAACTTCCACGATTGGTTAAATTGTAATTATTATTAAATTGCACTTCTCATTAAGAATGTACTAATTTTCGATGAGATGTAGTTTAGATTTGGTTTCACTTGATAAGATTTAATTCAAAAACACTGATTGGTAATTAGAGACATTGCTCTCTATATGGAGCAGAACACTGAACTGGAGGCTTCTGTTTTCTTTCACTTTCTAATTTCCTTTTCCTCTCCTCGGAGAGGATTGTTTTATCTTTATTTAAAACAGATTCACATAAAAAATTGTGTAGGTTTTGATGGAGATCAAACTATTCTGCACAGAAAATAAACATGTTGGGCACCATTTGTACCACATCTAAATACAATGCCACTTTTTATTTCTTGAATTAGCATTTGCCTTTGCCCTTACAGAACAATTGTGACTCTAAGCATGAGGTACCCAAGTGTTTGAAAAAACTTTATTTGAAAGAATAGAGAAGAGTTAAAAAGTCCATTCCAGCGCTGACTCACTTTATAATGTTTCCTTTCTTGCAATGGTAGTTGGGGAAAGAAAATTCAAAAGGCCCTATAACTGCAGTAAAAGTAGTTTTAGCTTGGCACCCAGCTCATTCACTAAATCATAGTTTACAGTTTTCAAGAGTGCACTTAAATCCCTGAAGGAGCTCATGGTATGAACAGTCTAAAGAATAGTTCTATGTATTAAGTGATTATTATTTGAACAGCAAATAAATAACCATTGTACTTAAATAAAATCTAATAATATCACTGAAGTATACATTCCTTAATTGTATCTGAGCAAAACATGTTTTGCTACATACATTTAATATGCAATACCCACCATTATACCTTGAGTAAAACGTTGTTGTTTTCATACTTAACACCTCTGTCAGGTGTTTACTAAAAGGTAACGTTGTGGGGTCTGCCCTGACCACATTATTAAGAATTGCAGTCACACCACCAACATGTTGGAATAGGAAGCCCTGGACCAGAAGTGTCCAACATTTTGGCATCTCTGGGCCACACTGGTTGAAGAATTGTGTTGGGTCACACATTAAATACACAAACACTAATGAAAACTGATGGGCAAAAAGAAGATGTTGAGCAAATTTACAGTTTTCTATTAGGCCGCATTCATAGCCATCCTGGGCTGCACGTGGCCTGTGGGCCGCAGGTTGGACACCCCTGCTGGACTCTCCTTGCCCCCCATTCACCCCAACACACCTATTCAACAGCAAAGCATGGGTCAGTTTTCTTTGTGAGAAACACTAAAACTAAAAGAAAGGTTCCTGCATTCTACAAAAGTGCCCAACCAACAAGATCAAGACTAAGGAAAAGTGGAGACACTCTCTCATCAAATTCCACACCCTGGCATAGTTCCATAAGAAGGGATGGTCCCCCCAGCTCCCAGCTTCTCTCTGAGCTGTGAAGATGGTGAACTGCATATCTGCTGGCCCAATATGTCTGAGTAAGACCTGGATTCTATTTCACCTGCCTCAGAAAGCCGACAAGGCCCAGCAAGCACTAACATTTTGAGGACTTAACAAAAATATAAACTACACTAATATAGACTAAAAAACTAATAAATTAATATAAAAATATATGTGTGTGTGTATATATAGATACATATATGTATATATCTGTCCAGAAGGTATCCAGCCATGTAATATGAGAATTAGAGACACTTATTGAAGAAAATACGAGATACAAGAAACATTATACATAGGACAGTGACACTTTAGTCCCTTCAAAGTAGGTACCTTGGGACTCACAGAGTTCTCTCTGTGAGTAGTCACCAGCTGCCATGCCGTACTTTCCTGAATCTCATCGATAGTAAGACATATCTTCCCTTTCAAAACTGATTTTAGTTTTGGAAAAATCCGGAAGTCAAAAGGCACCAAATCTGGGCTGTAAGGGACAGTTGGGTGATTTGATGTTTCACCAAAAAACTCTGCATGAGATGTGATGCATAAATGGGCGCGTTGTTGTGATGAAGTCGCCGATCACCAGTTGCCCATATCTGTGGGTTTCTGCATCATCTGAACATTTTCCACTGAGAAACGTTCAAGTTTAACATAAAATTTGTTGCAGGTCTGCTGCTTTACTCACTCTGTCATTTTGAATGTGATAGCCACACAGCACACACACTCACTCAATGGTTCCTACTGCCCCCACTGACTAATACAGTGAAATCGTCACTGTTCTTGTATGTGGATTCCAGTCCACTCTCCTTGGCTGCCAGGTTACATCGATGTTGCAGAAACCATTCTCATAATACTAATAATGGCTGGACTTTTTCCAGGTGGACCTCATCATATATACACATACATACACACTAATACATACACACACACACACACACAAATATAGATCTATGCTAATATGCACTATATATAATATCTAAATTATACACATATATAACATATACTATATATTATATATATATTATACTTTAATGAACTCTCTGTAAAAGAAATTAAGATAACAATCCCATTTATTATAGCATCAAAAAATTTAGAAATAAAGTTAACCAAGGCAGTAAAGGACTCATACACTGAAAACTGTAATAGTGATAAAAGAAAATGAAGAAAACATAAACAAATGAAAAAATATTCTGTGTTCATGAATTGGAAGACAATATTGTTAAAATGTCCATACTGCCCAATGTGGTCAAAGATTCAATATAATCCCTATCAAAATCTCAATACCATTTTTTACAGAAATAAAAAAGAAACAATTTAAAAATTATGAAACCAAAAAAGTTCCCAAATAGCTAAAGCAATTTTGAAAAAAACAGAACTAAATTGGTGACACCATATCTCCTGATTTCAAAATATATTACAAAGTTATGGCAATTAAAATATTATGGTATCTGGATGCTCATAGAATTGGTGGAGTATGGTCACAAAATGGTGGAAAAAGTGAAGGTTATGCAAAGTCAAATAAAGAGAAATATACAGGGAATCAACAGTGAAGGGTAGGAAATCAGGACTCAAATCAACGATATGGAGCAGAAAGAAGAAATAAACATTCATCCAGAACAGAATGAAAAACAAGAATTCAAAGATATGAGGAGAGGTTGAGGGACCTTTGAGACAACTTTATATGTTCCAACATCCAAATCATAGGGGCACCAGAAGGAGAAGAGGAAGAGCAAGAAATTGAAAACTTATTTGAAAAAAATAATGGAGAACTTCCCCAACCTGCAAAGGAAATAGACTTCCAGGAAACCCGGGAAGCTCAGAGGGTCCCAAAGAAGTTGGACCCAATGAAGCACACACCAAAGTACATCATCATTACATTACCCAAGATTATGATAAGGAGAGAATCTTCAAAGCACCAAGAGAAAAGGAGAGAGTTACCTACAAAGGAGTTCCCATAAGACTATCCATCAGCTGATTTCTCAGAAGAAACCTTATAGACAAGAAGGGGCTGGAAAGAAGTATTCATTCATGAAAGACAAGGACCTACATCCAAGAATACTCTATCTGGCAAAGCTATCATTTAGAATAGAAGGGCAGATAAAGTGCTTCCCAGATAATGTAAAGTTAAAGGAGTTCATCATCACCAAGCCCTTATTAAATGAAATATGAAATGGAATATTAAATGAAATAAGAAAAAGATGACCAAAAATATGAACAGTAAAATGACAACAAACTCACAACTATCAACAACTGAACGTAAAATAACAAAAACAACAATGAACTAAGCAAACAGCTAGAACAGGAACAGAATTATAGAAATGGAGATTACATGGAGTGTTATCACTGGGGAGGGGGAGGATGGAGAATGGGGGAAAAGGTACAGGGAATAAGAAGCATAAATGGTAGGTACAAAATAGACAGGGGGAGGTTAAGAACAGTATAAGGAAATGGAGAAGCCAAAGAACTTATATGTAAGACCCACGGACATGAAATAAGTGGGGAAATGCTAGTGGGAGGGGGATGCAAGTTGGAGGGGAATAAAGGGGAGAAAAAAATGGGACAACTGTAATAGTATAATCAATAAAATATATTTTTAAAAATTATGCTATTGGAATGAAGACAAACATAGATTAATGGAAAAAATGGAGAAACCAGAAATAAATTCCTGCATATATTATCAACTGATTTTTGATAAGGGTGCCAAAAATACACAATGGGGCAAAGATACAACAAATGATGTTGGAAATTTTGAAGAACCACACAAAAAAGAATGTAACTGAACACTTATCTTCAGCGATATGCTAAAATCAACTCAACAGGAATTAAAGACAAACAAAGCCTAAAAGTAAATATCCTAGAAGAAAAAATAGGGGAAAATATTCATAACATTGGTCTTACTTTCAGGAGTATGACACCCAAAACACAGGCAAAAAAGCAAAAATAAACAAGTGGGACTACACTCAACTAAAAAGTATCTGCACTGCAATGAAAATATAAAAAGAGTGAAAAGGTAAACTACGGAATGAAAAAAAAATGTTTGCACACCAAATATCTTACAAAGGATTTGTTTCCAATATAGATAAGGGACTCCCATAACTCAATAGCAAAAACTAATAACCTGATTTAAAAATGGGCTAAGGACTTGAAAAAAAAATCTCAAATGGCTAACAGATATATGAGAAGATGCTCAGCATCACTAATCATTAGGAAAATGCAAACCAAAATGAAAAAGTGATAATAACACCAGTTAGGGTGTTTTCAAAAACAACAAAAGACAAAAAGTGTTGGCAAAGTTGTGGCAAAATCTGAACCCCTGTATACATATGGGAGGGGAGGTAATGTCAAGACAGAAGCAGAGATTAGAGTTATGTGACTACAGCCAAGGAATGCTAAGGACTGACATGTCACCAGAAGCTAGGGGAGTGTTACGGAACAGATTCTCCCTCAGAGCCTTCAGAATGAACCAACGATATCAGCACCTTGACATTGAATTCCTAGCCCCAAGAAACATGAGAAAATAGATTTCTTTTGTTTTAAACCATCAAATGTATGACTTAATTTGTTACAACAGTCTCAGGAAACTAATGTGAGCTCTGTACATCTTCCTTATATAGGTACATTTTGTCAACAATAGTACAATAGTCACCCACAAGAGTTAAAACTCTTTAAAATTATGACACTATTCTTTCCTTTTGAAATGTCAATATTAAAAGTTTAGCTGTTTTGCTACTTAACAAAAGTGGCCTAACAACCTAACAGTGACCGAAACTGAGCAGCAACAATTTGGAAGTTAAAACTACCACAACCATCTGTTGCAGGAAAAAAACTGCATTGGCCTCTACTTACAATGTTCACGTTCACTTGGTAACAATTGATGTTGTAAATGGTGACCAAATGGCACGTTGGAAAACAAGTCCTCATCTTAAGTCTATCTGTCTTATATATATATAAGTTAGAGTCTTATATATAAGAGTGTATATATATATATATATATGTATATATATAATGTAGATATATATATATAGAATATCCAAATATATTGAATATGCATATATACATATTCAGGATGTGTATAGATTCATATACATGAATGTGTGTGTGTGGACACACTCAAGATATTTAGGACTTCAGAAGTTTGTATGTCCAAAGATGATCCATGGGGCTGTTTTCCACTGTACTGTAAAAATATCTTCACTGGGAAACGTTAGCAGAATATCCAACGATTCCTTCTTGTTGCATGAAATAATGTCTTCTGAACTCCTTCAGTACTTAATTTCATTATGATTTCTCTAGAAATCTATCTTAACCTTCCTTATGGTAATCACTCTTTTATTTCCATAAAAGGTTATATAAATGTTATATTAATATTTAATGTCAAAAAAGTATATGCAACTTTCTCTTCACTAATACAGATTCTTGAAAATAATGGTCACATCTTATTCAGAGCATATAATACAAAGTTTAATGTAAACAAGTTGCTAAAACTGGGTTGTCTTGCTTTTATTGAAAAGGAATTTTGAGTTTTTATTTATACAGTGAAATATATTTTAATAACATTCCACATCTTTGCTTGCATCTATTATTTTCTCCTACTATAATTAATAAATCTATCTCTGCTTTATAACTCTGGAGGGTTATAAATCAGATTGGAGAATTGTATGTTTAAGAATTGAGAAATAAAGCAAAATAAGTTAATTCAGACTAATTTCTAGATGTGGAGATGATTAACCATGCTATTATGGAAACCCAGGCTCCAAGTCTTAAGTCATATCTTATCCCCCTTACATACTCAAGAACTTTCTCTAGCAATTCTTTCCTCACTTTCCTAAACCATTAAAATCTCTGCTGGATTATCACAAATACAAACAAGAGAAATCCACTTTTGGTGGCTATATACATATTTCATCAGGAAATCCAATTGGCTCAAACTTCAAAATATAACCAGAATCTGACAATTTCTTACCACCTACCAGGAGTGTCTAACCTTTTGGCATCTCTGGACCACACTGGAAGAAGGAAAGTTGTTGTGGGCCACACATTAAATACATTGTGACATGTAATCACACACAAAAAACGTCTCATAAAGTTTTAACCAGATTTACGATTTTGTCTTGGATCACATTCATAGACATCCTGGGCTGCATGTGGCCCAGAAGCCACAGGTTGGACACCCCCGTAAGACCTAGACCATTATCGCACTGCTCCGATCACCACTGTTTCTGCCTGGTACTTGTCTCCAATGACACTTTCTCAACATGGTTTTTAAAAGTTATGTGAAACCTCATTACTCTTCTCATGGGCCCACTTACTCTTGAGTGACATTCAAAGCCTTTCCAGTAGCCTATGAGGTCCTATAGCAGGTATTGTTAACACTCTGCCATGAGCACCTTTGCAGTTTGTTTAAGACTATAGGTTATAGGGATTAGAATGTGAATATCTTGGGGAAATCCAACATTCAGACTAGCATTGAATTTTAAAAAATACACATTTTCCATCAAAATTCATGAATACCTTTGTTTTACCCCAAAACAGGACTAACAGCTCTTGCCATAGAGAGGTTTTACTACTTACCTCTCAACTGCTGGCATCTCTCTTCCTTGATCATACAGTCAATGTGTACCCAAGCTTTTGCTACGTATTTAGTTTTTCCATACCATATATTACACTCTGACATACTACTTGACTCACTGATATATGACTCCTATTGCTAATCAGGTGCCCTCTGTCCTTACACACCCCACTCTCACTGGAAGGGGTCCCTGCAACAACAGGAGGTTTAGTTGTCGTCACTTATTTGTCTCAAGTGCCTCAGCAGTATCCCAGCAGTTAAAAAATACTCAATAAATATTTCCTGAATCAATCAAAATTAACCATACAAACACTCCAACAAAGCTGAGGGTACAATTTTACTTTATAAGAGTGTGCTACACATTTACCTCTATTTCTAACTTCATGTCCTCAGTGAATCAGTATGTGAGTGGACAGGGGAACAGAAAATGGTTAGAGCAGAAAATGTTAGCAATAAAAAAATATAACTAGAAAAGGTTGTCTGCAGAATAAACCTTAAAGCAGGAAAAGACTTTGCTCACCCCTGTATGCTCTCTGTTTCATAAATAAATAGTATTTTAGTCTACTCTGGCTGCTATAACAATATACCAGAGACTGTGTGGCCTAAACCACAGAAATTTACTTTCTCACAGTTCTGGAACCAGGAAGTACAAGGTTAGGGTGTTCTTATGGTCAGTTGCTGGTGAAAACTCCCTAACCACCACCTTATTTTTGTGTGTTCACATGACCTTCCCTCTGTGTGTGCACACAGAAAGAAAACTGAGCTTTGGCCTCTCTTCCTCTTCTTTTAGCAACAGGAACCCTCTGGGATTGAACCCTTATAACCTCTTCTATTCCAATTACTCTCTTAAAATCCTTATCTTCAAATATAGTTGCACTGGGGGTTAGGGCTTCAGCTATCATTTGGGGTTCGGGGAGAACCTAAATGTTTGCAATGAGTTAATATTCATTGTTGCAGAAGTGATTGATTTGCAAGTAGGTGTAAAAATAATGTTAAATATCAGTCATACCCTCTAACTTCATTAAATTTCAATATATAACCTGTTAATATATACTAAATTTTATTTTGTTTCAATAGCTTTAAAAGCATTATTAGATAAATATCAATATATAAGGTAAAATAACTTCTCTAAGGCACTAGATTATTTCAAACATAATTCTAAATTTTGCAGAACTGCATTTTTTTCTTTTTTCTCTTAGGACTGATTCTTAAGGAAGAACAACAGAATTTTAATTTCAACTAAGGTGCTATTAATACTTCATAACAGTTTAATCATTAATTATACCCAACATCCCTTTGAAGAACATCAAACAATTCTAGTTTTACAAATGGGATTGCTGAAGTAAAATAAGGGCACATTCTTTGTTGGAAAATTTACTCCATTATTATTAATCCTGAAGATGTTCTTGTTAGTAGATGAACTGCATAAGAGACTTTCTAATTACCCTGAGTTCCATTAAAGTATTTTAATGCTTCATTAAATCTGATGGATGGTACACACCTTTGATTATTCAGGTGCTGATTAGTTGTGAAAAACACTTACACCACCAAAGTGTCAGCTAAATAGAGTTCACATCTTATGATATTTTAAGGCTGTGCCTGCAAGGAGTAGATAAAGTCGATCTTAGGAGCTCTCTTGGGCATTATTTAAGAACCATGTTTTTCATCATATTTCGTTTTAGTATTTCCATTAATGTCTGGAAATTTAAACTAGGGAAACTATAAAAAGGCACTTCTTTAAACTTGTAAAATGTGGTATAGTAAAACAGATAAAACAAAGAATTATAGTTCTTTATCTTCCTGTTATAAGCATGCTAAAATCCACATTTGGTATTTCTTCACCAAAGCATCTATTTTACTGTTAGGAAGAAGTAAATTCTTATGTTAATTGGCAAAATCACTAAAATAAAGTAAAGGCAAGATAAAACATGATCATAAAATTTAATTTATACTTAGCAAAACCTTTTCATAACATAAATATTTTCCCCAGAGTTTGATCATTTAAATCACCATGGTAACTAGCAATTAATAAATGATAAACAATTAGGGCTTGGCTTTTGAAATATCTCTAGCTTCAATGAGCACAAGGCTTTCCTACTGTTTTTCTCTTCTTGAAATGTGTGTGTGTTTCCTTTGCCATTGTTACACCTTATCTGTTGGACAATTCAAATATTGCTTTCTTTTTCCTCATATGTATTACATAGTATTAAGTGTTCAAAGTTATCGGTGATGTTTATTTTAATAAATTCATGCATTAAGGAATGGCTATATTCATATTACTTTGGGGAGGACCCTGTATTAGAATGGCTCAAATATACCTTGTAGTCATCAGGGATTCCAAGGTTTCTCTCTTTTCTTTTTCATCTAATAGTTTGTTGTCTCTGCGGTGTTCATGAAGTATGCTCCATCGGAAGGATTTGTTAAATTGCTTATTTATAGCAGCTTAGTGTATGTGAGTGTACTGGGAGCTGACTCAGCTAAGTTCCATGTGAAGAAATTTCCATAAACAGTTGCAGCTCAAACAATCCTTTCATTGTTTTGGAACCCACAAAAGAAGGGATGTCCCTATGCTATATGTTTCTGCTGTGACCTGGAGTTTAATTAATGCCCTTGCATTATTCTAAAAGCATAATATGTTGTAAGGTCATTAAGATGTAATTTGAGAGAACAGTTTCTGTCAGTAAGGATTAGTGGTTAAATGTGTGGATTCTGGATCCCTGCTGCCTGGGTTTGAAACCCAGTTCCATCACTTGTTAGCTGTACAATTGTTTTCCAGCTTTATTGAGGTACATTTGAAGAACATGTAAGATATTTAAAGTGTACAATGTGATAATCTGATATGCACATATATTATTAAAGGATTCCCCCATTGAGTTAATTAACACATCACCTCACTTATTTATTTATCATTTATTTATTTATTTATTTTGGGGGAGAACATTTAAGTTTGACTCCTTTAGCAAATTTCCATTGTACAGTATGGTGCTATCGGCAGTAGTCATCATGTTATACATTAGATCCTCAGATCTTTCTCATCTTATAATTGGAATTTGAACCCCTTTACCAACTTCTCTCTATTTCCACCACCCATCATCCCCTGGCAAACACCATTCTACTCTGATTCTATGAGTTCAATATTTTTTTTATTCCATATAAATGATACCATACAGCATTTGTCATACTGTCATACTCTGCATGTCTTATTACACTAGTATTATGCTCTTCAGCTTCATAAATGTTGTTGCAAGCAACAGCTTTTTCCCCCTCTTTTTAAGGCAGAATATCAACCAATTGCATATTTGGTATATACCATATTTTATGATCCAATCACCCATTGACAGACACATAGGCTGTTTTGATAACTTGGCTATTGTGAATAATGTTGCAATGTACATGGAGTTCAGATATCTCTTCAAGATAATGGTTTAGTTTCCCTTGGCTACATATCCAGAAGTGAGATTATTGGACCATATGGTAGCATTAGTTTTAATTTCTCGAAGAATCTTAATACTGTGCCTTTATTTCTGGAATACTCAATGGTGGATTCCCTGACAATTACTTTCTTAACCTTACCAATATGTTGTAAGCCTCTATTTTTCAATGTAAAAACTATTCATCTTTGATGTACCTACAATGACTTCTGTTTTCCTAACTGAATTCTACTTGTAAGCCACAATGTACAATGCTGAGCACACAGATAAAATTTATAGCTGTAAAATACTGTAATATGTTGAAGACATCTGTAACTGAATGACACAACTGACATTTTAAAGTCAAATAAACTCTAAATAGCATCCTCCATCACTCATGGAAGGGATTTTTTCTTGATATTTCTAATTATTCACTATTTACAATAATTGGAAAACTGATACGTAAAATGAGATTAGAAAATATATTCTACTATCACCAGTAAAAATTTATGAATCCTTATCTGAATTAGTTTAAGGTGGAACCTACCTTCTCCCATGGGGATGAATAATCATCAGGTGGCCATTAGACCACCAAAACTTGGATGATTATAACAAAAAGATGCTTTACTTCAACCAGTGGCAACATAATCCATCTGAGAAAAAAATATATATATTATTGCCATATATATTATAATGTTGAACATGGAATCCCTAAATTTGCGAGTCTGACCATAACCAATAAACTTTTGGTCCTTTAGAGAAAGGGATGTAGGAAAGATTAAGAAGATAAGGGGGTTGGAAAGGACAGGAAGATGCCAGGTGTATTTAGTATGAATCATCTATGTGATCCGTAAAGTTTTATTTCATTCTAATCCAGAACTCTGGATGTTATTGGACTATGTGTGGGGGTGTGTGTGTGGGGTGTGGGGGTGTGGATGTACATGCACAAGCCAAATAATAACAAGAGCAAATTTTGCTTCCTGGCTGTTGCAGGAAAAAGATTGTAAGAACACAGTTGCTGAGAGCAGACAGTAATTTGAAAACATGCCTTTGGGAATATGCAAATACTGAGGATAATGCTTTGAATTTTTTAAGATCCAGTTAAAGTCAATTGCACCTAGACTTTTGAAATGAATATTTAATACATTTTTTGGCTACACATCTCCAAGCTAATTCTGAAGCTTGTCAGGAGGACACAAGTGTGAATGACAACATTTTTTTCCCACTGTGCATGTTAGTTGGCATAAACGATATTACTGTACTGTTATTCTTAGAAATCATTATGGAAGTATAAGTAGCAATATTAACAGTGGTGTTGTTCTTTTAGTTTATAACAGTGTCTCAAATATTTTTCCCTTAAGTCACTTGATAATCCCCTAATGAAGTTCAATCTCATTACCTCTAAGCTTAAAAGAATAACAGAATATTTTTAATTGTTAAACTACTAACTTCAAGTTAAAAAAGTAAATAGCAAAACTAAAATCACCATGTTCTTTTCACTATAACTTTTTAAGTGATTTATTTTTCTGATTAAGAAGATGTATGAACTGATGGAATTTTGTTATATAAAACATATAGTGGGTATAAACACACAATTTATATTTTCACTCCACTGTCAAAAAAATGACTCTTTTGGTGGCAGTCATTTAAATCACTGACAGCCAACTTCATGCTTTTGCTTTATTATATTTTATGGTCAATTATTATTAAAATTGTTTCCTAAAATAGAGTTTCCAAGTTAATTCTATTTTTTTGTTTCAGGCAAGAAAAATTTCACCCCAAAATATGACATAAACATATTTCTCTTCTCAAAAGACCAAAACCTCAAACCCCAGAACCTCGTGCCAAATATGCAGCAATGTTTTTAAAATTTGTAAGTGGTTAGTTCAATTTTTTTTTTGTCTTGTTTTCTAGGCTTAGAGTAAATATTCCTACCAGGAGATTTTTAAAAATGAATTTATAACTGCTACTTTTCTGTTTTCCCTTTCCCAAAATTAAGATATTTTATACTCAGAAGATTTATACTTTTGCAAATAATGCTTTTAACATATATATTATCAGAGGTAATTCTGTATTAAGGCAGCTGGTTCTCATAGTTATTGTTTTTGATTTTAAGCTTTCTATTTTAATATAATATTAGATTGAAAAAAGTGTTGGAAAACCAGCACAGTGCTCATGTAGTATAATTTCACCCATCTTCAAATGTTAACTTAGCCATAGTAAAATAACCAAAATCCTGAAAATTACTTTTCTTGGTGCTAGAGAAATATACAGCTAATTTAAACTTTAAGTGGACAATGAAGCTTAGAACTTGATCACACACAATACCAGAGAAATAATAAAGTTTAAATCAAGCTGTTTATTTGGTTGTATTTTTCTTTTGACCTTTGCTTATGATTAATTTATTTACTGTACAGCATGGGAGGGGAACCAGAATAAAGAGGAAGTTAAATTTCTTTTTCATGCATAACTAAAATTTTATTTTACATACTATAATTTTTAACATGCTATTACCAAATTTAATGTAGTATAATCAAGCAGCTAATTTAGGTGTTCTGTACTTTTAATACACTGGCTCTTTTACATTAGACACCTTTGTTGAATTCCTTCTGATAAATTCCAAAATGAGTGAGCACTATCAATGTCTTTGAATCAAGGAACAAGTTATTATTTTGTATGAAAATGTTTTTCTCCACTGGGTGAAGTTTATCATTTCATCACTGAATATATACTCTAGATATTTTTTTCCCAATGATATATATTTGTGAACAAATACGATGAACAAATATGTTGGATAAGTGCAATAAGAAGTAAACCTATTATACAATCTCATTTTGAATTTGGTGCACAAATTGTTTGAATACTTTGAAATGACTGTTGAAAATAGTCAGTCATTCACTTGAATACTTTTGTATTATATCAGATAGCTTCCATTTGCTCCTCTAGGTTCTCCTGTAAGATTCAGTAGCTGCTTAAACTGTATGGACTGTCACTGGGGTCAGTACTTTATGGCTTCTGGGGGACAGGAGATAGTCAATGGGAAGCACAGGAAGAAAATGAGAGTCAGGAAAGTAAGTTCAAAGTAAGCATTCCTTTGCCTTCCATTGCAAAAAAGTGGTTGCTTTGGGGAGCCCAACATTTTGGTGTCTCTGTGCTACCCTGGAAGAAGAGTTGTCTTGGGCCACACATTAAATATTTTGTGGAATGCAGTCACAAACAAATTTCACAACGTGTGCAGTAAATTCACGATTTTGTGTTGGGTCGCATTCACAGCCATCCTGGGCTGCATGCAGCCCGCTCAAAGGTGGTCCTGACTTAGGTTCTTCTCCCCGAGTGCATGTAACTATTGCTATCTTCTAATGACTTTTAGACTTGATCCTCCAAAGGTGCCCATTCCTAGTAGCCCCTATGGCACTGCTCTGTCTATTGAAATTCATCTATACTTTGTGCTCTGTGTGTTTGTGTATGTCTCTTTTGGGAGAGAGAGACATGAAGAGTTTTCAGAATTTATAGCAGTAAGTTTCAAGAAATCAGGTAATAGAGACATGAGAATAAATAAGAGATCAAGAAATGATGAAAACCTTATCAAAACCAGTGAATCCTGAGCTACTTTAAAATATAGCAATAAAAGAGACTTGAGTGAGTTGCAGGACTTAGAAAATTATTTGATATTAGGTATTATTTTTTAATTAATCTATTTAAAATTATAGTTGACATACAATTTATATTAGTTACAGCTATACAACATAGTAATTAGACATTTATATAAACTATGAAATAACTGTGATAAGTCTAGTAACATCAGTCACTGCACATAGTTATTAGAAGATTATTGGTTAACTGCATTCTCTAGCTTATACATCGTACCCTGTCCTTTGTTTTATAACCAGCAGCTTGTGCTTCTTAATCCCTGTGCCCCTTTCACTCTGCACAACAAAGGAAACTGATGATTTCAAAATAATAAGACAACATATTGAATGAGAGAAATTATTTGCAAATGATATATCTGATGAAAGGTTAGGGATTCAAAATATATAAAAATCTCATACAACTGCACATGAAAAAATCTGATTAAAAAATAGGTAGAGAACTAGAATAGACATTTTTCCAAAGAAGATATATAGATTACCAACAGGCACATGAATAGATGCTCAAAATCATTAATTAAAATGAAAATCAAAAGAACAAGATGTTATCTTCTTTTTCTGTCAGTAGGGCTATGATCAAAAAAGACAACAAAAAATAAATGACAGTAAGGATATAAAGGGAAGGGGACCCTCATGTGTGGGGGTTCGGGTCCCTTGGTATGTGTACCTGTGACACCAAGAGCAGAGTTCCAAATGCAGAACTTGGCATGAACGTGGCCATTGAAGTGGAACCAACGTTCCCTCACTCTTGGTTGTCCTGGTAAACATTACCTGACCGTTCTCTCACCCCTCTCCTACTGTACCCTGGGAACAGATGCAATTGTTAACAATTCTATGCACTCCTAGTAACCAGCCTCAATAAAAACCCTGGAAACCTGGGAACGGGAGTGTCCTCCTTGGAGGGGGCACTCTCCTTCTCTTCCCAGGCTTGCAGTGCTGCAAAGTGCTTATTCCCGTGTTTCACCCTCCAACAAACAACCACAGGGTGGGAAACGATCTTTCATGAATTCTTGGTGAGATTATAAACTGGTGTACTCACTATGGAAAACAGTTATGAACATTTCATATGACCCGGTTAATTCCACTTCTGGGTATTTATCTGGAGAAATCAAATACACTGATCTAAAAATTTTATATTAGTTTTTTATTCCTGCCTCCATGTCCTTGTTTTGGTACAAGGTTTCCCCAAGATCAGACCCCATTCCCCTCAGTCTCTTCTACCTCCAGGAATATGGGACTTGACCCTTGATGTAATCCTGTTTCAAATCACAATCTGGGTGAATCACATTCTCATCATTTACCTACTTTGCAAAATCAAGTTGTTTATCCCACCAATATGTGTATCACAACTTTTTAAATCAAATTTTTAAATTTAAGACCACATGTCTTCAGTTTGACCTGTAACTAAAATTATCTTGGTAATATAATGGCATTTAATGTGCTATCAATAAATTCAGTTCTGCCTTAATTAACATGGTTATATTTGCAAAGTAATTTTCTAAAGACCTAAATATATTAATGATGAAAATTTCAAGCTATGAATGTGAATTAATTTGAAGGACTGAGTAGAGTGGTATAATCAAAATGGACATTACCAAGCAGTAGAATTCTAGGTACGTACGAAGTCTGTCCAGAAGGTATCCAGCCATGGAATATGAGAAATAGAGACATTTATGGAAGAAGATACAAGATAGAAGAAACATTATGTACAGGACAATGATGTCTCAGTCCTCTTCAGAGTAGGCACCTTGAGACCTCACACAGTTCTCCCAATCTCTATCAGCTGCCCCATCATGTTTTCATGACTCATTGACAGTCTGAAATCTCTTCCCTTTCAAAGGTGATTTTAGTTTTGGGAACAATGAGAAGCCACAGGGTGCCAAATCTGGGCTATAGGGAGGCTGACTTATGTAGGTGATTTGACTTTTCACCAAAAAACTCTGCATGAGACATGATGCATGAGCAGGTGTGTTGTTGTGATGAAGCTGCCAATCAACAGTTGCCCATAGCTGTGGTTTTCCGAATCATCCAAATAGAGTCCTCAGAGGAATGTTTAAGCTTAACACAACATTTGATGCAGATTCATTGGTCGACTTGCTCAATCATTTTGAATGTGACAGGCACACAGTACACATGCTCACTCAAAGGCATCTACTGCCCCCACTGATAGTACAGTGAAGTCATCATTGTTCACACATGCACATTTAATCCATTCACCTTGGCTGCCAGGTTACATCAATGTCGTGCAAACCATTTTCTTTATATTAAAGGTAGCTGGGTTTTTTCTGGACAGACCTTGTATTGCAGATTCTCAAGTATTTAATAAAATCAAATATACTTTTGTTACCAGGACCTTAGGATCCTGACTGACATAGTGAGGTGGCCTTTGAAGAACATCAATTTTAAATACATGGTTAATGTGTATGCAGATTAGAATGCTCTATTATTCTTTAAATTATCTATCTGTTCCCTTAAAAAAGTGTATAACATTGAGGGTCTCTGCCCTCAGATAATTCACCAGCATGAAGGAGTAATTCTCTATTTGCAAACTTTTTTCAGGATCTTTTTGTTAAGTAATTTGAACTAAATTTCCTGAGAAGCACCTTTGGGTCAATGGGGATTACTGAGTAATAGATGAAAAATAGGATCTGGGATAAAGGGAGACTCGTGATTAGGAAGTTACAAAAACTTAATATGATTTTGAATTAAACTCTATTAGTTGAACTTTGCAAATTAGTCATTTGTACTCTGAAAATTATATACATATTTTAAAAATTATTAAGAAAATATTTGCATAATAGCCAATAATTTATAAAACTTAAAAAAAAGACTAGGTAAAATGTCAGTGTGATTAACTCATAATTTGAAGTTATGTTATATCCAGAATAAATACATCCATAACCTATGATAATATGGTGACTGTTGAAAATAAGCCCACTATGAACTATGATGATTAAGCTGAAAATTATGTAGCTAGGAAACAGATATAGAACCAGATGAAAAATATATTTATGTAAAAATATTCAAGGGAAGAAACAAATATAATAGTAAACAGCGAATGCTCAAGATATGAAGACTAGACAGTTCAGGAACAACTAAAATCATTTTATACAATTAACACTTAATAAACATTGGCTGAATGTGTTGAGAAATGTCAGCAGGGCTTGTAACATTCAAGTGATAATCCTCGTGGTCTCATTATAAAAACAAACAAAGATAATGTATTGAGAAAGCCTATTTTCATATCTGGATTGATTCTTTATTATTTGGAATTTTCAGTACCAGAGGATAGTCTATCTCTTACATGATGGTGGGTGGAGATTCCATTATCAATTACATATCTATATGTTTAAGTAAACACACACAAGATGGTGGTATGTGCCAATACAACTCACCTCCTCACATAACAACATAAAAAGTACAATTAAATATAGAACAACTATCACTCAGAACTGTCAGAAATTGAGTTGAATGGAAGTCTAACAACTACGGAATTAAAGAAATCACATCCACCTTGACTGGCAGGAGAGGCAAAAATGTGGAATGGGCTGGTCCCATATCCACATGTGGTGGATAAAAATTTGGGAGATATATTTCAGGAGCAAGGAGTCCCAGCCACAAATGGCTGGTCTCTCAGCCCAGGGTTCCAGTGCTAAGAAGATAAGCCCCCATAACTTCAGACTGCAAAAACTAGTGAGGATTGAGTTGGTGGAAGAAACTTCTGGAGTCCAAAGCCCTTTCCCTTAAAGAAGCCATACACAGACTCACTCAGACTCACTCCCTCTGAGCTCCAGCACCAGGGCAGCAGCTTGAAAGACACCAGTGACATAAAGGGAGGAACTGAAGTGTCTGGCGTCAAGGTAGGAGCTGGGGGACACTTTCTTCTAGACAGAAAGGAAGGCAGAGGTCTTTGTCCTTTTTCTGTCTTCCTCCACAAAGCCACAGTGTTGGCAGGTGGGTAGATATCTGAGACACCATCAACCCTGGCTCACAGTTTGTCCCACCTTATAGATGCCCTGAGACTCTGTCCCACCAAGTTTACTGGCCCACTCAAGCTGTTAGTGGTGGCTTTTCCATGTAAATGGCTGGTCTTGGCACATGCTTCACAACTTCTTAAATCTTATCAAAATAAGCAATAGCTGTCCTTATTAAGCACTGCCCCATACCTCTTGTTAGGTGGCCCCAGGTCCAGCACTAGTAGCAGCCAACCTAGATTCACAGCTTGACTTCCCCTTTGAGCCTCCAAGCACAGTATAAGGAGCAGTCATCTCAAATTGTTTTACAGCTCATGTGGGGTGGCCCAGAGAAGAACACTGGTGGGGGCTGATGTTGGCCAGCACCACCAGGGAAACCCCGGAGCCTGCACAACCTGTGGATAGCTACAGACCATATTAGGGCACCACCACTCTGTTCCTGTACAGGTGATCCTTCACAAAGGGCAGAGGTTAGTGGTCAGCAGTCACAGCCAGTCCTTGCAGCTAACTTGCCTGGGTAAATCTCTCCCATTGACAGGCCAACAGTAATCAAGTCTCAAGTACAAGAGGAGTGTGTACTCAGACCATATGAAAGGTGCACTTCAAGTGTACAGCTTGGGTGATAGGGGTGTATGGGCCACTAGAACCTACAGGACACCCACTACATTAGGCTGTGCTACCAAGACTGGGATTCATAGCAGCTCTACCTAATACAAAAAACAAACAAAGGAAGGCTGCCAAAATGAGGAGACAAAGAAACATGGCCCAAATGAAAAAACAGATTAAAAATCCAGAAAAAGAACTAAAAAAGATGGAGATAAGCAATCGATCAGATGCAGAGTTTGAAACACTGGTTATAAGGATGCACAAGGAATTCAGGGAGGACCTCAACAGCATAAAAAAGACCTAGTCAGAAATAAAGGATATACTAAATGAAATAAAGAAAAATTTACAGAGAAACAACAGTAAAGTGGATGAAGCTAAGAATCAAACCATTTGTTTGGAGCACAAGGAAGTAAAAAACAACCAATCAAAACAACAGGAAGAAGAATAAGTCCCAAAACAAGAAGAGTGTAAGTAGTCTCTGGGACAACTTCAATAGGTCCAAAATTCATATCATAGGGGTACCAGAAGGAGAAGAGAAGAGCAAGAAATTGGAAATCTATTTGAAAAAAAATAATGTAAGTAAATGTCCCTAATTTGGTGAAAGAAATAGACATGCAAGTCCAGGAATCACACAGAGTCCCAAACAGGATGGATGCACACAGACCCACTTCAAGACACATCACAATTAGAATGGCAAAGGTTAAGGATAAAGAAAAAAAAACTTAAAAGCAACAAGAGAAAATCAGTTAGTTACCTACAGCAGCATTCCCATAAGACTGTCAGCAGATTTCTCAAAAGAAACTTTACAGGCTAGAAGAGTCTAGCAAGATATATTCAAAGTCATGGAAAACAGGGACCTACAACCAAGGTTGTGTTACCCAGCAAAGATATCATTTAGAAAGGGAGGACAGACAAAAACTTCCAAGACAAGAAAAAACTAAAGGAGTTCATCATACCAAATGATTATTATGTGAAATGTTAAAGGAACTTATTTGAGAACAAAGAAGATCACAACTATGAACAATAAAATGACAAGAAATACATATCTATCAACAACAGAACCTAAAGACAAAGAAAGAAAACAAGAAATGAGACCCAGAATCATGGGTATGGAGAGTGTTTTGACAGTTGCCTGATGGAATGGGGGTGTGTGGAATGGGTGAAGAGGAGAGGGGATTAAGAAGTACAAATAGGTAGTTACAGAATAGCCATGGGGATATAAAATACAGTATAGGAAATTGAGTAGCCAAAGAATTTATACATGTGACCCATGGACATGAACAATTGTGTGGGGAGATTTGAGGCTTGAGGTTTAGGGATTGCTGGATGGAAGGGTGCAAAGTAGAAAAAAATAGGACAACTGTAATAGCATAATCATTAAAATATAATTTTAAAAGAAGAACTCATGCAATACAACTCAACACCAAAAAACAAATAATCCAATTAAAAAATGGGCAGAGGACCTAAATAGACACTTCTCCAAAGAGGACATACGGATGGCAAACGGATATATGAAAAGATGCTCACATCACTAATCATTAAAGAAATGCAAATTAAAACCACAATCAGACATCACCTCACACCTGTCAGAATAGCTGTCATCAATAAATCAACAATAATAAATAAATAAATGCATACACACTTTCTCCCTCTCTCTCTCTCACACACACACGTACAACCCCATGAAAACATATGTGCATAGACACATGATTAAAAAATATGCTGATTTATCTAAATTTACCTAACTATTAAATATGAAGCTAAGATTTGAATTTAGGTTCTTCCATATACTAGTAATTGGAAAATTAGGATACAGACTACATGCTTTTAATTTACTATGCTATTTTCATTTTAATAAGCTATTTTTCTAAATGTTTAGCTATGTCTATAATATTTGTCACTTTTGTTGATCTCTGTCATTCTGTGTAAATATTACTGTTACATTCCACATAAATTTAAACACACACACCAACAACCTCCCATCCTCATGTATATATATATAATATATGCACATATTTTATATATTATGAGTATAAGATATATATGCACAAATATATATTATATGCTTATATCTGAATAAAGCTAAAAAGGAAAAAATAGGTATTTGAGAACAGAATCTATACAGATTATTGGTATAAAGCAGTTAGAAAAAATGAAAGTGAGCCAAATGCTTCAGTCTAGTGGAAGAAAAAAAAGTGGGTAAGAAATCAACTCAATGTAAAAATGTATGTCCACCAGTCTAAGTGGCAGAACACCCCACTTTTTATAGCTAAAAAGTGTAGATGGTTTTTATAGCTAAAGAACACACACACATCCCTGATAAGTGCTTTGATCATATATATATTCTCTTCATTTATTGAATAAATGACATATCATCAATAAGGAAGGCTGAACTGACAAAGACAGGACACACTCTAGGTACAAAAATATATATAACTGCTTTATTGCACAACTCATCAAAATGAATTGATTTTAATATTTTCCCCAATCATTGCCTCCTATCATGCTTTCTTGCATCTCTTTTTCTTTTACTACTTTTTGGTCAGTTTGCCTTACTTTGTGTTCATATTTAAGTATGTTAGAAGCCCATTTCATTTTCAATTAATATTAGTTTTTCTGTATCCTTTTCGTGAGATGACTCCCTCACTAACTCCACCTGTTCCTTCATCTCCTTCTTTCTTTTTCTTTTTCTCCTGCATCTCCTCTCTTCTGGCATGTTCAAGTGAGAAGGAGGAATAGATCTGGGGGGAAACTACATTCTGTAAATGTATTTGTCTACTCTTTTGAAATCCTTGTTTGCTGCTGTTTCTGTAAGAACACAGGTTCAGATCTGTGTTTTCTGTGAGTAAGGGGACAGAAAGTTGTTTATCAAATGGATGACTTCTCTGAATAATTGTGCAGAGGACCCTACAGACAAAGGCCCTCTGCACAATTTCCTGTCGTAATAAGTGTAATGCAGCAAGGCCTCTTCAGTTCCACAACTGTGGATGTTATAGCATCTCTGCTTAGCAGACAGCCTCCAATGTGGGTCCTAAGTAATTTTAAAAAGTGGACTCTCTTCACAGGGTCTTCTTGATCACTGGGAGACTGCCTCATTCTTAACATTCTAAACAAGGGTAATAATGGCTCTTTCATAGATTTTCCATACTCACATTCTCCTTTTCAGTGATACTCTTCCAAGTTCAAATAATGAGTCCAAAGGATAGATGACTCAGCAGGGTGCAGAAGCAGACATCCAATTTGGGAAAGAGATGTCAGTCAATAAAATTACTTCAGTACTTTTATTATTATTTGTTTTATATTACAGGATGATTATTCCCTATTTGTACTCAGTTGAAAGTTCTAGAAGCCAATTGTGGTATAACAGGGAAAATCCTGATCAAAGTGATAGAAAATATAAAAGCAATATAAAATCACATTTTAAAGAAATAAAAGAAACACATTGATGTTAATTATCAAGAGGGGACAAAAACTAAAATTGTATGTATTTGGTATACACTTGGGGTTTATAGAGATATGATTAGGAATTATAGACCAAGGTTTTAAATACTACCTGGAAGGGAAGATGTAGCATTTAGCTCAGTGAAGCAGGTGGCTAAAACAAAGGTCTGCTCTGTACAAGGACTAGAAAACTGAAAACATTTTATCTGCACTTGAACTCATGGGAAGAGAGAGAGTCATGGGAAATAGCAAACCAGAGCCTGTATCTCACTGACCTGAGATCTGATTCTGTATTTGCACTTGGGGGTAGGCACCCAGCACCAAAATAAAATAATAATGTACAGCATGTCCAAACTCAGTTACTACATTACAATAATGTAAGCCAGAGTTGCAAAATTATTTTAAAGTAATACCTAGAACCAAGGCACATATGCAACTCTCTACAGGGATGAACAGAAAAAGACACCATCCCTAAAAGGCAAGCTTGAAAATTAAGAAGCCACCTCATAAGGAAATAAACTATCATGAAGTCAATTGCTGTTAGCAAGAGGATTAGCACATTCAGAAAATGAACATAACAGAAAAGTTAAAGGAGATAATAAGTATTGTTAAAAATATCCTAAATATATGAAAATGTCATAGAATCATAAATACTCTTTATTTATTCATAGATAATATACAACAATTTGAAAAATAACTCAATATAACTTCTAAAATATAAATATGGTGATTAAAACTTTTAAATAGCATTTAAAATACAAATACTTATGTAATAGATTTGCAGTAGTAACCCATATAATGTAGTATACAGATATTAAAAGATGAAAAATATGAAAAAATATGAGAGAGCTGGTAAAAGTGCTCAGCATATAATGAAAAGATCCATGGAAACCATAGAAAGAAAGAAGTATGAGCAGTATTCTAAGAAATAATATTGGGTGTTTTCTAGGTTTAGAGGAAATATTGAATCCTTATGCTGACTGTACACCACTCTTTAAATATTATAAAAATATAATCCCTGCCTACATATACCATAGAGAGAATGAAGAGGATTGCATTTAAAGAAAATCAAAAGAACTTCAATAGACTGCCAGACTTCTCATTAACAAGGGTAGATGGCAAATGACAAGTAATTAACATGTTCAAAAAGGTGAAAGAATATCTGTCACTAGACTTCTGTGTCCATCTAGATTATCATACAATAATAAGAAAAAATAGCTTTTAGATTACCCTTAGAAATTCATAAAGAAAGCAAACTACTAAGGGCTTATTTTTTCACAGAAAACAAAAGGAAGTCATATGCAAGAAAAAGAAATGGTACATTAAGGAATTAGTAAACATATACACTAATTTTTACTTATTTACTGAAAAGTTAATATAGATAAATTTCAATTTTAAAGTTAAGTCAGAGACAATATGCTACAAAGAAGATAATACTAAATGCCAAGGCAAAGATGTGAGATAAAATGTTTTGTTTCTTTTATTGCTCAGAATGTGGTAAGTATATTTATTAAATTTCATTTTATCATAGTCAAATATGCATGTTAGTAATTTATAAGGAGCAAAGAAAAACTGAAATGAAATGTTTTTTAAAAGAAGAGCAATAAAGGAAACCTGATCTACCTAGAGGAACGTAAGTCTGGAAAAAAATACAAACCAACACGGTACACAAAGAAAACACAAAATAATATGGAAAAATCCAAATATATCAGAAATAACAATATGATAGTGACTTGAACTTACCTGCTAACAAACAGTCACAGACTCAATTTTTAAACATGGTGCTAATTGACAGATTAGGAGAAGTTTAATGAAAAAAAATAAATGATATTTAATGAGGTTTGTAAGTAAGATAAAATGGAAACAGAGACATTATAGGGTGCACAGTTGTATTAAGGTAATAAAATGTTTGAATTTAGGATATCAGACTAGAATAGTTGCCAATGGTGACAATGCTGTATTCAAATATGGTCATGAAAACTGAATAACTTGAAGATCAAAGAACTCAAAGGCTAGAATATAGGGATACTTGTCTACATGCAGGTATGCATTCAACCCTGTTGATATCAACTCTTGGGCTAGTAGGGCAGACTTTTATCTTTAGGTGCTAAAGTAATCACTTAAGTGAGACCAACTAGCCAGAATATCAATAAAGAAAAAGAAGACAGGCTGACAGATGCCAAGAATTTTAAATAGGGGCAATTGAAATCTATTGAAGCATGAGGTGGATATTATCTTTGTTTTAAAGGTTGTGCTGGCTTTGTTTGGGAGCAAATGCAGAGTGGCTATTGCAGGATTGTAAAGGTTTGCAGGAATCTCCTAAATACATTTAAGAAGTACTGGCATATAACATTAAGTAAGTTAATTTATGGAGTGTTTAGTCTAACAGTTAAAGAGGAGGGATGTTTTGTTTATGGATTATCTCAAACTGAAACACTACCTTATGCCATATATATATATATATATATATATATATATAATATCAGAAGTAATCTGTTCCATTTGCAGACAAGAGCATCAGCTGGTGTGTAATAAAAAAATGAAGTCAATAGCATAAAAGCAAGGCCAATTACTGATCTTGTAATTTGGAGACAACAATAAAAGTATAAGTATGTACTAGAACTATTCAAATTTCAGTGGATTAAAATATAAATCTCTAAATATGTATTCATACATTTTCCCTCTGCAGACTTCAAAAATTGTTATACACAGCTGATCATTTCTGCTCATATCACATTAGATTTATCTGAACTTTGGTGAACAGAATTCATGAGATAATTTATAAATCAGTTAAATAATTCATGCATGAAGTACAGCATAACATATGAGTCATACAAATATTTTCAGGTTCAAAAATTACTCTGTATCACTAATTTTGGAGATAGTAATAGATTTTTATTTTCTTTCTAAATCATGGAATTTACTTTATATCTTCCTACGCTTCACAACAGTTTCCTTTAATTTAATGTATTTACTTTTCTAACACATGAAGATCTCATATTTGATCTGTCAAAGAAAAATAAATTTGTCTATGTTGATATATAATAGTTACCTTTTATGTGAATTCTTTGATAGTAGGATTTCAATGATAGTAGATGCAGTGGAATCAAAAAAGGGCAGAAAAAAGAATCTTAGTAAATATTACCAGGAAATGTTAAAAAATGCATGGCATAAATTGGAACGTATACTTGATGTCCTGAACTCCTGCTCTGTGGAGGTGATTGCATTGTTGATATAATTAATCTTTGATTGAAGAGGTCAGAAAACTTCAGAAAAGCTTCAAAATCTATTTACCATTGATGACAAACATAATGGGAGAATATGATATCATATTTAGGCTGATGTGTAAAGCTTCATAGCAATCATTTCAAAGGATTTCTCTTAAATGTATTTCATTGATTATGCTATTACAGTTGTCCTATTTTTTTTTCTTCCCTTTATTCCCCTCTGCCCTGCACCACCCCCTCCCACCAGCATTCCCCCCTTAGTTCATCTCCATGGGTCTCACATGTAAGTTCTTTGACTTCTTCCTTTTCTAAACTATTCTTACCTCCAATTTTTAAGCTCCTTTTAGAACAGTATAAAAGGCTATATGTGGTGCTTTAAGGAAGAAAACTCTTACATCAACAATGTTTTTGGTAAATCTATTGGTTGCTAGTCTCCTCCCTCTAACAGAAAGAAGAGTCGAAGTTAAGAAAATTCCCACAGTAGAGTGAAGGAGACAATGCGAAAGCCTGCAGAAATGACTAACACACTTTAGTTCTAAAAATGAAAATTATTAAATGTACCAGTTATTTGACTTCTTTGTTGATATTTTTCAATCTTTACCTAATATATGAGTCAAAAGAGTGCTCAACATCATTAGCCACCAGAGAGATGCAAATTAAAACCACCATGAGATACCACTTAACACCAGACAGGGTGGCCATGATAAATCAACAAACAAAAAGCACTGGTGAGACAGTGGGGAAAAGGGAACTCTAGTACACTGCTGGTACGAATGAAGACTGGTACAGTCATTGTGGAAAACAGTATGGAATTTCCTCAGAAAACAATAAATGGCACTGCCTTTTGACCCAGTGATTCCACTGCTGAGATTATACCCTAAGAATCCTGAAACACCAATCTGAAAGAACCTATGCACCCCAATGTTCACAGCAGCATTAGTTACAATAGGCAAGTGTTGGAAGCAACCTAGGTGCCCATCAATAAATGAGTGGATCAAAAAGCTGTGGTACATTTACACAATGGAACACCATGCAGCAAAAAGAAAGAAAGGGCTCCTACTGCTCCCAACAACATGGATGGATCTGGAGAGCATTATACTAAGTAAAATAAACCAGGTGGTGAAGATAAATACCATATGATCTCACCTATAAGTGGAAACTAATCAACAGAACAAAGAAGCAAGCAAAATATAAGCAGAAACACTGAAATAAAGAACAAACTGACAGTAAACAGAAGAGGGGGGAAAGGGTACAACAGGCGGAAATAGGGGACAGGTAATAAAGGAACATGTATAAAGGACTCATAGGCAAAACCAAAGGAGGGTAGGATCGAGGGTGGGAAATGGAGATGGAAGGGGTTGGGGAGTTTTAGGGGGAAATGGGACAAAACTGTACTTGAACAACAACAACAACAAAAAGAATGTGAGAGAAATTTTCTTCAAATATTTCCATCACTGATATAAAAATAAAAAAGAAGTCACAAATCTAATAATAAAATAGAAGCAATTTAAAAAATCTGTAGGGAAAAAAAGGGAAAATAGAAAATATTAAAAATAAAATTGGTATGCAAGAAAATCAGAAAAATCAGTTAGCGTTGGAATACAAAGTTTTGGAAAAAGCTCAGAAAAATATGTTATTTTTTGCATCATTTGAATCAGGTATTATGTTTTAATTCAATATGTAATTAACATGGCTCATAGGAATATGCCACAGTAATTTATTCACCAAATACGTGTTTTAAAAACTCCAAGATAAAAATATTTAGAAAAGTTAATAATTAGTTAAAGAACGTTCACCTCTTTCTACATGAGATTTGGCTAAAAAAAGGAGAAAGAAAAATGACCTGAGTTACTGCCTTTTTCTGATAGATTGAGATGCATGCTGTAACTTTCTTCCAAGAAAATTAAAATTACATGCCATGGCAGGATTGGGGCAGATAAAGTATATGTCTTTTGATTTGTTTTCATATGCTACATTTTTCTAAATAAACATACACATATACATATATACAGTTATACACATACACACAAATTATGTAGCCTGGGTCAGCAAAATTTCTTTGGTGAATTATATATATAATTATATATATAGTTCCAAAAATAGAAAATCATTAAGTGTATCAGTTATTTAACTTCTTTGTTATTGATGTTTTTGTCATTACCTAATACCAAAAGGATGAATAGTTTGTTATCTTCATCACCTAAAGATAAAATCTGCTTTACCTATGTAAGTAACATAAATTACAATTTCTTCTTTACTTATTTAATTAATTAGGTGTTTTCCTTCCTTACTTTATCTATGCTATTGAAGATTCAATGGGAGTTAAAATGATTTAATTACCTACCTAACATTTTATAGTACATTTATAAATATGGCTCCCATACCAAAAGTTTATTTGAGACAAATATTGTATTTGGTGGTAAAATGTTTAAAGGTTATTTTATAGTTGTCTAACACCAATTGAGTTTCTGATGGGAGAATTACCCAGAAAATTAAAATTGGAAGGTGAAACTAGAAATATTCACCAAAAGAATCAGCATAATTTAACATTTTAGCAATCAGTCTTCATAACAGACTCAGACTCAACACAGGTGCCCAGCAGAAGCATTGTAATCACTCTAGAGAAGAGGGCTGAGAAGTATTTTACAGTTTCATATGCAACTTGTTCATTAGATATAATGCCATTTTATATGTCTCAGTGAGTTTGCTAATAATGTAAATAGAATGCTTCAGAATACTTTGCCTTCGTTAATTATTGGTTTTAGTAAAACCATAAAAGCTGTAGTAATTTTTTAGCCTCCTGATAGGACAGCTATTTAAAAAGTAATATACCTTATTAAGAAAATATGAATATCCTTTGATGAAGTTAAAGGCTAAATTTAGAAGAGTGTATTTAGTCAGCTATAATACGAACATTTGAATCCACTTAGTTGACTATAACAAAGATTGGAACATAGGTTGTAAAAAATGTACTGGACAGTATGATTTTTTCTTTTAAAAATATTTTCTAAGAGATAGGAGTGGCCCTAAAGTGTCAATTTTGAGTATTTATATACTCATAAAAATTTTATAAAGATTAAAGGTATGTGTTCTAGAACTAGATTGTGTGTGTTAGAATCTCACTGGTCACAACTGCTGTGACCGCCACCCAAAGAAACACTGGCAATTCATCCAACCCCTTTGTGCTCCAGATTTTCCATCCATAAAACGGAGATAAAGACACATATTTTGAGGATAAAATAATTTATTTCACACACATTTTGAATAACAAGTGTTAAGTATAATTATTATTTACCAATTCTTATTATTGTTTCTTATTTAAGATAATAAACTATGATTACAAAATGTTTGATGTTACAAATTGTTTTTAAGCTTCTTTTTAGCCTGCCTAAGGAGTACTGATAATTCATTAGTTCATTGTCAGAATGCCTTTGCTTCAAAAGGAAAAAAAAATGGTATTGAAAGAAATGAAACAAAAGAATATGTTAATTAATGGTGATATTTAGTTTATAGTCAGTTTTCTCTGTTCTAATTCCTCTTTCTCAGACAATACATGGTAAGTGCATCATTGTTTTCAATGGTAGAGTTCAATAAGCACTAATGGTTAAATAAATATTTTTCAAAATATCTCCTCATAAATAGATGCCTATAAATCTCTTTCAGATTTCCATACCTATGATAAACTAGTGGTAGAACTTAATGACATTCCTAGTGCAAAAATAAACTGAGGTCAAAACATTACCATATCTCAGAAATTCTTCTCTAAATTTTATGCCACCCGTTTTATTCTTGCTTCTGTATATTTTTCAGTAAATTCTACTCTGCTTCCTTCTGACAGAATTGAAAGTTAACAGAGGTCTACTCAGTGATTTTTGGCATCACCTGAACTCTCAGAAACCACAGAATGCAATAACAGAGTAGGTCATTCAAGCTCACATTCTTTCAAGGCAAAAATAATTGAGTTGCATTTAGTATGGGTTTTCTCTAGTTTGAGAGCCATGCAGTTGACTGAATTGAACAAAATGATACCTCTCTTTGCAGTTGTCTTGTGTAGCACATTTATAATGTATTTCTATATCAGTATTCTTCATAATCATTCAAGTATTTGCCCTTATTTAAAAAATATTTTTCTCAATTTATTGTAATTTTTATAGAGAGCAACATTATATTTCATATATTAGTAATTGGTTATCAAACCTATAAATAACATTACTTGACTAACTAAATATATTATTATATGGTCCCTCAATATTAGATAATTTATGCTAGGAGCAGCAAATTATTCCATATAAAACCATGTTTCTGCTTAGGGATATAATTCAAGAAAATTGAGCTTCAATATCTGAGGGGAAAATTCATGCATGCATACATCTATAGTTTGATATTTCTTTTCCTTACCTGGAGGAAAGAAAAATCAAACAAACAAACAGAAAAGACAAAACATTACTTTATAATGGTGAAAACAAATTTGTTCAAGTCCAGATTGTAATTGCAACCAATTTCCAACATATCCTGTTGATTTTTATCATTACAGAGGAAATACATTTGTTGTGGTGTAGCTAAAACATTTTGCCTCCACAGTGTAATAATTTTTATGGCTCATATAGCCATGATAGGTTCTACAAGTGAAAGTCAGCTTTATTATTTTACAGAAATGTGTATGGTTTTGCATATGTGTGTGTGTTATGGGAAAGGGCAACTTTTTTTACATAAATGGGTTTAGAAAGCCAAATTTTACCTTTTACCACTCCTCCACTCTTGGTGCAATTTCAAAAGGTATTTTTTCCAAAGAACCAAGTCCTCATGCTAATTTTAAACAAATTTATCAAATTTAGGAAAGTTCTTCAATACCTTTGTTAAACTAAATGTTATTACACTGAACTACTTTTTTTATTTTTATATATTTTTCTGATTGTTGAATACAGAGATTTCACTTAGGATGCAGAAAGCTACAACATAATGTTGCTCCTGTACTAACAATGAAACAACCAGGTATTCTAAAAAATATTAAGTTGAGAATGATAGAAATATTCTTTATCTCAACTGTGTGGACACAACTGTTCACACTTGTCTAAACTCATCTATCTGTATGTATAAAAAGGGAGGATTTTATTTCATTTAACTTATCATTCCATTAACCTAAATTAAATAACTGGAAGAAAATAAATAGAAACACTACAACATGTTAGCATTCATAATATTATCTTATTCTAACATTTATGAAATCAATAAGGTCATCATCGATCTAATTATAAGTAAATCATCATTGTGTTATGAATAGTCTCTATGTGTTAGTTATCTATTATTGAATAACAATCGCCACATATTTAGTAGGTTAAACAGTACACGTGCATTCCTTCACATTTTCTGAGTTCAGCTTCTGTTTGGACACAGCTCTGCTGAATCTTCTGCTCCACTCCCTCTCACGAGAATTCAGTTAAGGATTTAGGGCTGATGGCTTGACCAGGGAGGGTTCACTTTCCAGTTTCATTGCTGTTCCCAGGATTCGGTTCTTTATGGGCTTTTAGTCCCAGGGCTTTAGTTCCTTGCTGGCTGTTGGCTAGAAACAGCCTTTACCGAGTTCCTTTGCCATGTGGGCCTCTCCACTACGGTGACTTGCTTATGTAAAGTAATGACAGAAGTGATATCCTATCAGCTTTGCAGTAGCAAGTCATATGTTCTGCACCCCAATAGGACAATAAGAGGTGAAGATCAGTGGGGTCCCTGTTAGAAATTGCCTGGTACGCAAAGTTAAAAAAATGCAATTAATATATGTGTATAATCCTGGTTGGTATGGCTCAGTGGGTTGGATGTCATCCCTCAAACCTAAAGGTCATTGGTCTGATTTCAGGTCAGGCCACATGCCTGGGTTGTGGGCTAGGTCCCCAGTTGGGGCGTGTGAGGGGCAACCAATTGATATTTCTCCCCCTGTCTTTCTTCCTCCCTCTCTCTCTTTCTCTCTCTAAAAATAAAGAAATAAAACCTTTAAAAATATATATACATGAAGGTATATAAGGTCTTTCCAGAAAGTATCCAGCCATGTGATATGAAAAATACAGACATTTATTGAAGAAGATCCAAGATACAAGAAACATTATACAGAGAACAATTGTGCCTCAGTCCCCTTAGGCACCTTGGGACCTCATACAGTTCTCACCATTGTTGTCAGTTGCCCCATTGTATTTTCCTGAATCTCATTGACAGTCTGAAACCTCTTCCCTTTCACCAGTGATTTTACTTTTGAGAAAAGCCAGAAGTTACAGTGTGCCAAATCTGGGGTGGGTTGATTTTGCCAAAAAACTTTAGGGAGTAATTTGATGTTTTGCCAAAAAACTTTGCACAAGATGTGATGCAGGAGCGTTTGCACTGTTGTGATGAAGTGGACAAGCACCGCTTGCCCAGAGCTGTGGCCTTCTGAATCAGCCTACTAGTTTCTGCAGAGCAATGTTCAAGAAGCTCAATGCAAAACTTGATGAAGATTTGTTTCTTTACTCACTCAGTCATTTTGAATGTGATGGCCACACAGTACACATGCTCACTCAATGGGGTCTACTGCCCCCACTACCTCGTAAAGTGAAGGTGTCATTGTTCACACATGCACATTCCAGTCCACTCTCCTTGGTTGCCAGGTTACACTGATGTCTCTCAAACAGTTCTTGTTACATTAACAATGGTTGGACTTTTTCCAGAGAGACCTCGTACATCGATACATATAGGTACATATATATTTAATTAATGTCAGTGGAAGATGTTTATTAATTTATTTAATCATTCACTATAGGGATGTTTATTGAATATGTACTACATGTCAGAAATTGAGGATGTAACAGCAAATTAAATAAAATCTCACTCTTATGGAGCTTACATTCCAGTGGCTCAGAAGTGCATAAAATAAATAATTTTCTACCTGTCGGTTAACAATGAAATGCTGAAAGGATAAGGTAGAGAAATGCACAGAAAGTGGAGATTTCAGAGAAGGAGGAGTCAGATACCTATAATTTCTCTCAGGTGCTTTTAAAATTGTTACAGAACTTTAGAGTATACAAGGGAATTCAGAGATAATAAAATCAAAGCTCTTCGTTTTATATATAAGGATACTACTGCCCACAGTAGGAAGGAGAATGAATCAGCCAACATCTTTTTAAGTTATACACTGGCAAATTTGACGTGGAAACCAAATCATGCATTCCCAATGCGGTGCCCATTTTACATTACTAACTTTTTCCAGAATGTGTCAAATTTTCTCCCAAGAATTATATCTAAGATAAAGACCAGGATCTTTTTTCTATATCCCTTTCCTCATCCCCATAGCAAAGAGTGTTGCCCACTCTTTTTCAGATTTTATAATTGTAATTTTTCCTATAGAGCTTGTAGTTTCCATCACATTCTCAATTACTCTGTATTTATCATGTGGATTCTCATCATAATTATAGAACACTTGAGAATAAAATATATATTATTGTGTTCATGCATATATACATGTGTATATATGTGTATATATATATATCCCCTCCATATCAAGTAGTTTAGTATAGTAGATATAGTTGACACCTAAAAAACATTTGCTGCATTTTATGAGGCACCTGGTACCTTATCCAAGACTATTGTAAGAAACACTGCAAGGATAAAATAATTTATATATATATTTTGAGGGTTGGTCTCCCTCAGTGATTTCAATTGTGACCACGGCAGTACATATTTACAAACCTAGAAAGTCCTCAGGGAAAGATGAGTAGAGTTGAAATTGGCTCCTTTCTCTGAGTTCTTAAAAATATCAAAATCAGCCTAAGGTTGCAAATGAGGCTTTAACGCTCTGTCGACTTCAAGGGCACATCTGGTCTATAAGGCCATCACATGGGCTCAAATGTATCCCACTACAGTTAAATGGCAATTGGAACTCCGAGGTATAAGAAAAACAAACAAACACACAAACAGAAAACCCTTACAGTTATTTAAGAATGCAGTCAGTCAACTGGAAGCTTTTTTACGGTGTAGTCAGTAACCATCTGCAGTCAATAAAAACTACCAGTTGGCTTAAATATGTGAATGCACACTGGTCACTTGTGTTTTGGGGAAGATTTGGTCCTGTGCCCAAGTGCACCTGTTTATTTATGCCCAGACACTGTTGTGTACATGGGAAGAGGCAATAACTGCGACATTGTCGGCAAGATGTGCAATACACCTGCAAGTAAGCGTATTCAGATTCTTATCCAGACTTGCTTTGGAATGAGGCTTCTACCAGTCAGTGAAGACATACCAAGAAGTTTATACCCTCGAGCCCTAATTTAGTTACAAAAATAGAAAAAAAATACAGGTGAACATGGTCTCTGTCTACCTTTATTTTATGAAAATATAAGTTTAAATGAGGGTTGCAAAACAACTTCATAAATTGTTTCAGGAATTACAGTGATTCAATATAAATGGAATCTCAGCTGGCATTGATGTAAGACTGCTGTGACGAACAGCTTTGCTTAAAGGTGCTGCTGTCACTTGGTCAAGGGTTGTTTAAAAGTAGGAAAAAAGGGCTACAGAATAAAAGTAATAAATAGCAAATATGAATAAAACAGAAAACTATTGGCATAGGATGAAAAAAATGTAGACTCCATTAAAATAATAACACTCCAATTTACTAAAATTTCTCAAGTTATCTAGTAAAATAGCTCTGTATGATTTCTTGCATTTTCAGGTACAATGCCCTATATATATAAATATAAAATTATTTCATGTTCTATTCTGTTGCTGGTTTGGTGAAGTGAAAAGCTTCAACTTGTCTTCAGAAAATAGAAGTTGTCACACTTGCACGAATTTGAGAAATATCTGTACCTCAGTGAACAGTAGTTTCTTAATTAATGAAAAGAAATCACAGATAATAGCTCAAATACCATATATATGGTATTTCATATATATATGATATATATATTTATATATATCATATATATATGATATATATATTTATATATATCATATATATATGAAAAGACTTAGCCTAGAGGTAATTTTCTTTAGGCTATAGACTGAATAATGAGACCTGAGGCTAAAGTTTACATTTCCAGACTCTGGATTTAATATGTTTTTAGGACTTTGCTCTTCAAAGTATGGTCTCTGGAGGAACAACATCAGCATGACTGGGGAGCTTGTCAGATATGGAGATAAACTCTCTAGATGCCTGACCTACTAATTCAGAATCCACATCTTAAATGGATTCCTCAGGTGATTACTGTGCACATCAGTATTGGAAAGGCAACACCTTAGATCTACCACTTTCTCACTCTGTGGCTGATGTGGGGGAAAAAAATTAGCTTATAATATAATACAAATTATGCTCAATAAATCCTGCTTAATGGTGTCTCTAAAAGTGCTTTTAATTCAAAATTTGTAATTAAATGCATTCCCTTGTAATAATGTCACTAATAATAATCCTCACATTTATCAAACCCACATATTCCAAAGAAATCAAAACTCTTCTAAATCGAACTGAGAATAACTATTCTAATTAAATATCATAAGCATGATGCAATAGCTAATCTACAAAGATTTTCATCAGTGGATGTTAGAAGAGTTTACAGAACTTATAGGTTATCTTCTCACAAGTGTTGCTTATAATTAGATGAAAACAAAGTATAATCTAAGAGGAGTGAGGACATTGTGCAAGAAGGCAGTAGTAAAAATAAATTTTCACACACCCATTTCTGATACATTCAGCAGAATGTTTAGTCCTTGGGCAACAAGAGGAGTGACATCAATCCTAAATTCTCCTTATTTTGGTAAAGTACCTTAAATTTGGCAATTGCATCTTCTTTGAAATATGCATCCCCAGTGCTAAACACAGTGCTTGACTAGACTATGTGCTAAATATTTTTTAGAAGAACCCTGAGAGGGGGGAGGGAAATAACAACAACAAAAACAACAACAAAACTTTTCCTTTGTTTTCTCTTCACCTACAAGAAGAAAGAAGGAAATAGAATGATTGTCATTATCACCAGAGGAAAACATAACAACTCTTGACAAAATTAAAGCTTAAGACTTCCATATCTAATTCTGATTTTGAGAGGAAGAAACGTTCATTTGTGAAACACTGCACTAGCATGATTAAAAAGAGCTCTATGTTCTTCCAGTACTGGAGAGAATAAAGCCAAAAGCAGCATTATCTTTATTGCTAGGGATAAAGTAAAACTAAAAAGAAAGCAACAAGTAGCCTTAAAAGGAAAAAAATACAGAATAATTGATTCATGTTGGCTCTATCCAGTGTCCTAACAATGAATGCAAACATAGGAAAATGCAATAAGCCAAATATCTGAAGTGTTTTTGATTCTGGAGAGTGGCAGACAAAACAATGTCTGCCCAAAGATGTCCATCTCGAATCCCTGGACTTGTGACTTTGTTACATAAAATGACAAAAGAAACCTTGCTGATATAATCACAGTTGTGGATCTTAAAATAAAGAGATTGACCTAGATTACACAACTTGATTCAATGTAATCACATGAGTTTTTAAAAGCAGAAAACTTTCTCCAGAGAGGCAGAGGGATATGTCAGAAAGTAAAGTCTGAGAAACTTCAAGGGGGAGAAGATTCAAAGCCTTGTTGCTGGCCCTGAAGTGAATAGAGCCCCATGAAGGACCAGACAGGCCCCAAGGAGCTAGAAGGGGCTGATGACTGTCAGCAAGTAATAGGCACTTCGGTCCTACAATCACAAGGAACTATCTTCTGCCAACAACCTGAATGGGTTTGGAAGTAGATTCTTCCCCAGAGTTTCTAGTAAAAAAAAAAAATGCAGCCCTGTTTTTATCACTATTTCTATCCTTGAGACCTGGAGACAAAGAGTGTGCTTAGCCACCCTTTGCCCAATGCACTTTTTATTCTGTTTGCTTGTTCTTTTCTCAGTTGCCGCCTATACAAAATTTAATACAAAGACAATTACCCCAACATTAATAATGAGCTAGAAGTTTAGAATGATTTAATTTTCTTCAAAAATTATTAGCTAGAAATTATAACAGTGGCTTTCAAACAGAATTAGGATAGGTATATGTTAAAATTCACATTACTAGGCCCTCATTTCACAAGTTGAGTTACTAGATATAGATGAGAGTAGGAAAGATGAATTTTGAAATGGCCTGTTTTTCTTATAAATGTTTTTATCTTGACCACCCTTTCAGTAACACTACACTATAATTTTAAAAATATAACAAATAAATTATCATAGTACTGAATTAGAATTAATTTCATATATACATATTTAGTAAAATTTTTTAAATAATTTTAATTATGAACTATGTAGGAAGGAGTGGGTGAAAGCTTTAACACAAACAAAATACATTCAGGTATAAAGCTTTTAATGACATGGGGTCTGGGCATCAACAACATCGATGATGGAACAATGGATGTCAAAGAAAAATAATGGTTGTATCCACAATCTAGTAGTGAATACGGGAAGAAAACCCAGTGCCCCGGTTCTCTATTTAATAGAAAGAGAGTAACACAATTATTTATTTAACAGGGAAAATTACTCAAATATAATATAAGAGTACAGTATCAAACCATTTATATAGATTTTACAGTGAAATAAGTTAAAACTACACAGCACTGCTGAATGATCCTTCTACTTGGCTGGGAGAATTTGGTTAGTTTATTTTTACCTTCTGAATAAACAATCTTACAACCTATCATTGTTAAGAATTATTAATCTTGAAAAAATGGTTTCACTTTAAATATTGTAACAGCAAATGAATTGCAGGATGCACACACACTATACATATACTTTATACTAAATTCTCTGATCTTACATTCATACATATAGTGTGTTTGATGCTTCTATTTCATTGTAATCAGGTAATAACAAAATACTTTTGATAGGCCAAAAAAATGGAAACAGAAAAGTTTACCATCTTTTTACTTTACACTGACATATGTTTACTCAGGGCATCTCAGTATACCAACATTTCCCTGTCTCCTTCTATCACCATCACAAACAAGAGATCAAGATGTGAGGAAAGAACATTTGCATACAATTTTATGTTATATACTTTCCTACTTATGAACTGTACTACTAGTGATAACTCTTTATATAATATATTAAAATTAGCAGTAATTATATCAAATGTACATAAAAGTGTGTGCCTTTAAAACACATTAGGGGATTTTATGTTCTGTTCATTTGCATTTAATTACTTTAAATACTTTAATTTCTCTCAAGCCACCTCAAATTGATAATTTGTTATTTTATTCTCTCAATGCTATTTCAATTTAATAAATTTTTTAATGCTATTTTTCCTTCTGAAGTAAAGGAACTGACTAGCAATGAGTAGAATATATCAAGACTCCTCTCAAGTCTGTCTTGAAATTCCATTTGGTCCCTTTTGTTTTCAAATTGTGTCATATAATTTTATTTAGGTTTTTCATTACACATAATAAAAAGGAAAATAATAAAAAATAATTGGAAAGAAGTTACTTTCTGTTACACTTTCTAATATACTTTTTTCAAATAGTTACTATCTTCGTAAATTCTCCTAATAGCCATCCTTGTTCTCTGGGCTGTGTCACCCATGCTACAAATGTCGATGACCCCTTTCTCCCTGATAGATATTTTGTTATGATACACAAAGTGTCCCTCATGAACTTGATGAGAAATGAAAGAAGAAATTATAAGGATTATTACAAAGAGGATAAAAAGTATGACCATAGCCAATAATTCTTGACACACCCATATATACATACATACTTAGGTAATTTATTTTATATTCACTTTCATGTGTAATCCTCAGGGAAATCTATACAACATAAACTATCAAAAACATTTAAGAAACTGGTTAGTAATTAATTAGCAATTAAGACAATAGGCTAGAGATTCTTATTAAATTAGAATGGTTATGACTAATATATATTTTGAAGTATAACTTCTACAAATATTAATTTATACATTTAAAAAAGTCCCTTAATAACACTGATGACCACACTTGGACTTCCAAGAATATATTTTCTTGAGTACCTACTATATGCTCAGTAATTCATTAAATTCTTTACAAAATTTGTCTCTACTGATCCTTAAAACCATCCAAAGTTGCTATGTTTTCCAACTTAATAGACAATGAAATTATTTTTGATATGTGCCAGAGAATCTAATTCAACTCTGACTCTAAAATGTAAGCTCTGTTTATTAGTGTTTCATCAGTGTATGCTGCTTCAGTTTCTATAATGAGTATTTCAAGGGATTCAGTTATGTCAAAATATGGACAAGGTCTGTTATCTATGAAAGACCTGAATAATTAAATTAGTAATTTTGGGTTATTTAAATGAACAACTGTTAATTTTTTAATTGAAGGTATTAAACTGAAATATAAGGGCAAATGATATTTTAGTTATAAAGACAAATAATTCCCACTTCCCTAAAATATAAATATACACGGGAATATTTCAGATAAATACTTACAGATCATACCTGGTAAAAAGTGGTGGTGAAAATTGCAGGGAAATGATGACTGTGTTCAAGTGTGATCCCCTCTCACATCATGCTTGAAGACCAAATATGATTTATGATTATAAGTAGATTTTATTTTCCTGGAGCATAAAAAGTTTTATAAAATTGTCAAAATTCATTATCCTGAGAGGCATAACTCTGCGCACTCCGCTCAGATCGAAGTTGGGCTGACACGAAAATGTGGCTTGCAGGTAGCCAGCTGCAGAGAGCCTGGTTGACTAACAGCCCCAGCTGTTGCCCATTGGAGTCCACCAACATGTTTATGCTGAGGCCATATTTCGTCTTGCCAAAATTTTATGCCTAGTGGGGCTATTAGGAGTCTTTGGCTGAGGACTCTCCATCAGCCTGGTGAAAATCTTCTTCCAACTGCAAAACACTGACTCTGCCTATGCAATTCACCTCCACTTACCCTTTTTTCTCACAGTTGTTAGATCTGCTTGCAGTCATTGGACGCTCCTTGCCCACTCCTGACCCCCTGCCCCTTTATTATTTGTTGTCCTGTCCCATCATAGTGTCTGCATTGCAGAGTACCTGAACTAACACACAGTCAATAAATCCTTACCTAGGAAAACGGTTGAAAATGAGTCAAAAGTCAACTATTATAAGGTATTTTGAGTATCATTTCTAAAACCATTTGCTGAATATAGATACTTTTAAGTAACTTGAAAAAAAATTATTAAATTGCCTGATGAATAAAGTGTTGACCTTCAACCTTGAGGAAAACATGTAATTCCTACAGGTCAATTTTTTTTTGAGGGGAAGAAGTGAGACTTTCTGAGTTCATAGCTACTCAGGTTAGGGATGACAGGGAGGGTTAAGGGGACAGTGAAATAATTGAAAACGCCCTTCACATGATGTACTGCACTGTTCCCTGGAAAGAGATAATGCTTAAAACTAAGTTCACATATTAACTTTGTGAACTAAACTTCTTTTGCTAAGAAAATAAACTGTATCAATGAAGTAGGCAATGAAGTTCAAGGATCTAAGCAAAAAGGTATCTTTTTATGTGCTTCAAAATCAAGACTATAGACAGATAATGTGGAGATTTTTTAATAATCAAATTAATTTATCTTTTTATTCACTGATTCATTCAATAACCTTTGAACTCTAGTTGTGGCAGACAGTCTGTTAGGGATTTAAAATATAGATGTGAATAAAAAACAACCCTTGCTAGAGTTTGATTGAAGTGTCATGCAATAAAGTAAACATTTTAAATAGCATGAAAATATTTGTGATAAGTAAATGAAAATGTGAATGGAGCACACAAAAAAATACCTAATTAGTTGTGAAGGTATTAGTAAAGGTCTACCTTAGTATGTAATGCTTCTGAAAGGCCTTGAAAGATAGGGTTAGTCAAGAAAATAGGATAGTGGCAGTCAAGATGGAAGCATAGGTATACAGGATTCTCCTCCTTGCACAACCACAGTAAAAATAATTAGACTACAAAAAAATGTCACCCAGAATCATCAGAAAGTCGAGCTGTATGGAAGTCCAACAACCAAGAAATTAAAGAAGTCACCTTCATCTAGATGGGTAGGAGGGGCAGAGACATGCAGAAAGGAGTTGAGACACAGAGATGCAGAGACATGGAATGGATGGTCCTATACCCAATGTGGTGGATAAAAATTAGGAGAAATACCTTGGGAGTGAGGGGTCATAGCCCCATGCTGGACAACCCAGCCCAGGGTTCCAGTGCCAGAAGTTAAGTCTTCATAACTTTTGGCTGTAAAAATCAGTGGGAGGTGGGATGGTGGAAGAAACTTCTAGATTCTCAGGAGTTTCCTTTTAGAGGGCCCCAATGGACCTAGGGCTTATGCAGACTCACTCCCTCTGGGCTTCAGCAAAGGACAGCAGCTGGAAGGGCACTAGAGGCATACAGGGAGAAACTGAAGTGTCTGGCATCAGGGCAAGTGCTGGAGGACAGTTTCCTCCTGGAAAAAACTTCAGAGACCACAAGATGGAATTGTCCCCTTTCAGAGTCTTCCCCCACACAGAGCTACAGAGTGGTGACACCATATTGGAGAATCCATCAACCTGGGTCACATGGGTTGCCCTGTTCTGGTGATGACCTTAGGATCTGCCCCATCCAGCTTACCCATGCTCTTTCCTATAACAGGCCACACTACTAAGACAGGGAGTCAAAGCAGTTCTACCTAATATATAGAAACCAACACAGGGAGGCTGACAAAATTAGGAGACAAAGAATATGGCCCAAAATGAAAGAACAGAACAAAACTCCAGAAAAATAACTAAACAAAATGGAGATAAATCTATCAGATACAGAGTTCAAAACACTGGCTATTAGAATGCTCAAGGTACTCATTGGATACTATAACAGCATAAAAAAGGCACAGGGAGAAATGAAGGTTACACTAAGTAAGATAAAGAAAAACTTATAGGGAACCAATAGTTGAGTGGTTGAAGCTAGGAATCAAATCAATGATTTGTAACATAAGGAAGAAAAAAAACACATTCAATCAGAAAAGCAAGAAGAAAAGAGAATCCAAAAAACAAGGATAGGCTAAGGAGCAACTGGGACCACTTCAAATGTTCCAACATTCAAACCACAGGGGAGCTGGAAGGAGAAGAGAAAGAACAAGCAATTGAAAACTTATTTGAAAAAATAATGCAAGGAAGCTTCCCTAGTTTGGAGAAGGAAATAGACATACAAGCCCAGGAAACACAGAGAGTGCCAAACAAAATAGACAAAAAGAGGACAATACCAAGACACATTATAATTAAATTGTCAAAGGTTAAAGATAGAGAATCATAAAAGCAGCAAGAGAAAGGCAGAGGGTTACCTATAAAGGAGTTCCCATAAGACTGTCAGATGACTTCTCAAAAGAAACTTGGTGGACTAGAAGGCCCCATGAAGAATCATTCACAGGTTACTCTAGATTACTCTACCCACTAAAGTTATCATTTAGAATCAAAGGACAGATAAAGTGCTTCCCAGGCAAGGTAAAACTAAAGGTAAAAATCATCATCACCAAGTCATTATTATATGAAATGTTAAAGGGACTTATTTAAGAAAAATCAAAAGATCAAAACTATGAACATTAAAATGGCAATGATTTCACAACAATCAACAATCAAACCTAAAAACAAACTAAGCAAACAACTAGAACAGAAACAGAATCATAGATATGGCAATCATTTGGAGGGTTATCATCTGTGAGGGGGAATCAGGAGATAGAGGGAAAAGGTGCATGGATTAAGAAGTACAAATTGGTTGGTACAAAATACAGGGGGATGTTAAAACAATATAGAAAATGGAGTAGCCAAAGAACTTATATGCATGACCCATGGACATAAACAAAGGGGGGGATACTGGGTGGCAGGCAAAGGGAGAAAAATTGGGACAGCTGTAACAGCATAATCAATAAAATATATTTAAAAAGAACTTTTACATCAAAAAAGAAAAAAGAAAAGAGAAGAAAAAAGAAAAGAGGATATTGAAGGCATATCACTAATATCATGGCTATGAAAGAAGAGCTCAGTAGAAGTGATTCAAACCACAGAAGCACAAAATAAGTATTAGGTAAACTGAGATGAGAATTTATAATGAGTAAAACAAGTTAGAAAGGACCTTATAGATGCTACTAATATTGAATGTTATTCTTTGATCAGTGTAGAGCTATTTATACATCTCAAGTAGGGGTTTTAGAATGAGCTCACAGAGCAAAAGTAGCAAGCTAATTCAAGAGTGCAGATAATAAAGGACGAGCACCTAAATCAAAATGGTGGGGATTTAAAAAGTCATAATTAAAGGCAATAGATGTTAAGAGAAATTAATAAGATTAAAGATAGATCATGAGAAGAAGAAAACTCAAAGATGACTTCCAAATTTCTAGCTAAACAAAGTGGTGGATAGTGATGCTATTAAACGAAATAAGAATCAGACAAAATAGGACTTAAAATGAAAGGCACTTCTGATGATACTTAAATTGTGTATATATTCAAAACACTAGAGGAATTGTCTTAGCCAGTGATAAAGGCTTGTTGGTCGTCAACTTACAGTAGGTGTCTGAAATCTGAAGTATGAATATGATTATGCAAGGAAACAAAAAAAAAGTAAGAAAACAAAATAGTTCTGACAAAAACCTGGAAAATATCACCACTCCATTTCACTGAGGAATAATAACTTTTGTCCTATACTGATATTGTAACAAACTGATATTTACATGAATGATATAAAAGACTATCTTACAACTTGCTATACTTTTTAAATTGTCTTCCCTCCAGTTTTCCAACTTATTTTTTATAATCATATTGTAAAATAGTTAGGAAATGTATTACTTTTTACTTCAGAAGGTAAACTTGAACCCTGGTATTTGAGTTTAAATTCTGCTTAAAGTGAAAACAATGACATACATTTTGATTTCAATGCCCAAATTCAGGCAGATAATGTTGGAGTAGTTGCTTGAAGTTATTTTAACCACTAATTCTACAGGAACATATTGAAGACATGTATTAGGGTTTTTATTTGGAATACTCATTTTGAGTGGTACAGCTGACAGCCTTGCCCCTTTCCACATGTGTAATTAAATCAATCATGAAACAATTTTCCTTATATTAATTAATAATATTTCTCAATAATCAAAACAATCTTTGCATACTTTCCTATACAATGCAAAGATGATAAAAATGGCACATGATATGGTGATGATGATTATAAAATGTTCATAATAGGTTAAATTTAATCTAGAATCTTGGTGAAGCAGCACAATAGGTAACAAGCCTTCAAAAATAATTGAATATTCTAATATATCTGCTCAATGTGAAACTTAAGAGTGTGATAATTCAATGAAATTATCTTGAAGCCTTTGAATTATCAACCTGACACCCAAAATTTCTTCAGTTGCAAAAGATTTCCTTTAGTTTTTAAAAATTATTTTAAATGTTGTGGTAATTGTAGATTCACATGCAATTTTAAGAAATAATACAGATCATGTACATTTATCTATTTTTCTCCAATAATATCTTGCAAAACTATAATATAATATCATAATCAAGATATAGATATTGACAGGTAAAGATATAAAAGATTTGTATCACCACAGAGATCAATCAGTTTGCACCTTTATAATCATGACTACTTCATTTTAGCTCCCATGCCTCATCAGCCCAGGCAACCACAAATATGCTCCCCAGTTTCATATTGTTACTTCAAAAATGTTACGTAAATGAAGTTATACAGTATGCACACTATTGGGATTTCACTCAATGTCATTCTTTGAAAATATATGCAGTTTATTTCATGTGTCAATAGATTTTTCCTATTGCAGAGTAATATTCTACAGGATGGATGTTCCAATGTTTTTTCCCTATTCACCTATTAAAGATATCTAGGATGTTTCTGGGTTTAATTATTATGACTGAAGTATCTATAAACACCCATGTAAAACATCCATGTATAGATGTTTGTGTAAAAATTTATTTTGATTTATCTGAGAGCAATTTCTGTGTTAATATAGTACTGTGTGTTTAGAATTTTAAGAACTTCCAAGCTTCTAAGTGGCATTATTATTTTAAATCCTTGTCATTGATGTATGAGTGATTCGATCCCACATATTGTCATCAGCATTTGGTGTTCTCGCCTTTTAGTTAGCTAATCTGACAGGTGTGTATATCATTTTCATTTGTATTTACTAATGGCTAAACATGTTGAAAATCTTCCATGTGTTTATTTGCCCTCTGGATGTCTTCTTCAGTAATATGTCTGTTTATGTCTTTTGCCCATTTTCTATGTGAATTCTCTTTTTTTAACATTGTGTTTGAGAGTTCTTTGCATATTCTTGATACTAGTCTTTTATAGGATGTGTGGTTTGCATATGTTTCTCCAAGTCAGTAGACAGTATTTTCATTCATTTTTAACAGGTTCTTTAATAGAATGAAACTTTTTAAGTTGATGAAACCCAATTTATAAATGCTTCCTTTTATGGAGTGTGACTTTGGTGTCAAATCTAAGTACTCTTTGCCTAGTCCTAGATCCCAAAAGTTTTGCTATATTTTTTTCTAAAAAATTATATAGTCCTAATGTTTTACATTTACATAGAGGGATATTTTGTGTTACTTGTTTTATAACATGTGAGTCTTAGGTTGAGGCTCGATTTTTGCCAATAGATGTCAAATTTCTCTGCATAATTTATTGAAAAGATTTTTTCCTTCATTAAATTGCCTTTTAACTCTTGTCAAAAAAATCTCTCAGGGATATTTGTGTGGGTCTATTTCTGGGTTCTCTATTCTGTACCACTGATCTATGTTTCTGTTACTCCACCAATACTGCATGTTGTTGATTACAGTAGCTACATAATAATTATTTAAACAGGGTAGATTTATTTTAACTTTATTCTTCTTTTTCAAAATTGATTTACCTTTTCTAGTTATCCTTCATTTTACTAATGTGGTATATCATGTTGATTGATTTGCAGATGTTGAACCATCTTTGCATCCCTAGAATATGCACCACTTCATCATGGTGTATAGTCCTTTAAATATATTGTTGTATCTGGTTTTCTAACATTTTGTCATTTAAGGCCACTGTTTCTTTGTTGGCTTTCTGTCTGGATGTCTAACCCTTGGTATAATTTGGTTGTTAAAGTCTCCTACATTATTGTATTTCTTCTTTTTAGGTCTGTTAATAATTGCTTTATATAATTTGGTACTCCTAATTTGGTTGCATATAAATGTTAATAAATGGTATGTGTTTTTCATAGATCGTCCTCTTTATCATAATGTTCATTTTGTCTCTTATTATTGCTTTTGGATTGGAATCTATTTTGTCTTATATAAACATGCCTATGCGTACTTTCTTTCAGAAAACATTTACTTGGAGTGTCATATTCCACCCCTTCACTTTAAGCCTGTATATGTCTTTAGAACTGAGATGAGTCTCTCAAGGGCAACATACAGTTGGGTCTTATTTGTTAAGCTATCCAGCTGTCATGTGACTTTTGTTTGGCACATTCATTGGCATATTTACATTTAGGATGATTACTATATACGAGAACTTACTATAGCCATTTTAGCTATTGGTTTCTGATTACTTGGTGTCTCCATTGTTTCTTTTCCCTTGTGTTTGTGTCTACTATTTTAGTTTGGTGGTTTCCCATAGTTAGGGGGTTATTCAGGGTGGGATTCTGGCTCTATACAGAAATATCTTCTATGATGTGCATGTAGCGTATAGTAGAGTGGTACTCTGTTACCTCTTTGAAAAAATGTGTTCTGTATCTATTCCAGATTTTTGTTTTGTGGTTACCATGAGGTTCATACAAAATTTTATACACACACACACACACACTCATATATAAAATAGTATGTTTTCTCCTCATAGCATCTTATCTTCATTTGCCTATACAAATACTGAATTTTTTTCCTCCTCTTATGTTTTTGTTGTCACAAATTATCTCTTTTAATGTTGTGTTCATTACCAAATCAAAGTACCTATAATTATTTTGAATGCTTTTTTTTCCCCTTTAACCTTTATTTTACTTTAGGTGTTTAACAACCTATTGTGTAATAAAGAAATTTTCTGATTCTGTGTATCGCCTTACACAAAATGTGTCCTTTTGCCTTTTTGGGGGGGAGTTTTGGTAGAAGAGTTTCTTTCAACATTTCTTTTAAGACAAGTCTTATAGTGCAATTCATACGGTGATAAACTCCCTCAGCTTTCGTTGCCTGGGAAAGCCTTTATTTCTTTGAATCTGAAGGATAACTTTGCAGGATAGATGATTCTTGGCTGGAAGTTTTTATCTTTCAATATTTTGACTGTGTAATTCCACTATGTCCAGTCCTGTAGTTTCTTTTGAGAAATCTCCCTATAGTCTGATGGTGCTCTTTTGTAGGTTATTGTCTTTTTTGTCCCTTTGGCTGCCTTTAAAGCTTTCTCTTTATCATTGCCTTCTGAAAATTTTAATATACTGATTCTCATAAAAAGTTTTTTTGCATTTAGGGAAGTAGGTGTTCTATTATCCCCTTGTACTTGTACATGCAGCTCCTTCCATAGGGTTAGGAAGTTCTCATTAGTTATTTAGGTTCTCTGTTCCCTTCTTCCTCTCCTCTCCATCTGGGATTCCCATTATCCTTATGTTGCTTTTCCTATGGAGTCAGACAGTTCTGGTAAAGGTCTTGTGTTTTAGTTTTTTAAATCTCAGCTCTTTCTCCTCTTCCACCCAAATCATTTCTTCATCTCTACCTTTAAGATTGCTAATTCTCACTTCATATGGTCTGCTCCATTTCCAGTGCTTCCAAATGTGTCATTCATCTCATTTATTTATCTCTTCAGCTCCAGAATTCTTGTTAGGTTCTTTTTTAGAGTTTCGGTCTTGTTGAGGAAATATTCCTGTTCATTAATTTTATTCCTGAGCTTACTAAACTATTTTCCTGAGTTCTCTTGTTGCTCATTGAGTTTCTTAATGACAGCTATTGTGAAATTTCTATCATTTAGATTACAATCTTCCATGACTTTCTGTTTGGTTTCTGAAGAATTGTCATTTTTGTTATACTGTATTACTGTGATTATTTATGGTGCTTGATGGGTTGTTCCTCTGCCATGTATTTGAAGTAGCAAACACTTTTCTTAATTTAGGTACTGCTTTATTTACTTTAATTTTTAACAATTCAACAGGGTGATAATTAGAGACATTTGTTTTTTGTTGTTGTTGTTGTTGTTGTTTTTGTATTTTTTCTAGCAGATGGTGATGTAACACAAATTTTAAGTTTCTCTGATCTGAGCTGACTAGTTATATTTGAGAGCCAAAACCTTTTACCTTCCAATGCTTTTGCCAAAGGACTCACAGGTGTATTCTTCGTCACTGCTGTGCTTCCAAATTTGCAAATGCCCTGCTCCTGCTAGTGTTGCTATGGTTATGGGTTTTACCATGCTCAGGGGCATCATGATGGGAGTCATAAGGATGGTGTGCACCCTTGTTACATCAGGGCCTGTCTGAGTCTCAGACATCACCACTGTTGTTGGGGGAGGAGATAGGTTGGGGGTAACCAGAATCACAAGCTCCGCTGCCACAGCTGACTGATGACCTGTGGCCAAGGATACCACCGTGGCCAGGAGGTGAGAGTCATATTTGCAGCATCTGCTGTTGCTACCAAACTCTCTGGTGTTGTGGACTCTGCCACAGCCTGGGGAGAAAGCAGAGTTATCAGAGCCCATGCCATTGCTACATTTTCTTTCCTTCACAGAGGCCACGGGGCTGAGGGCTGGAGTCAGTCCTTGTGTTCACTGTTGCTAACACACTCCACTCACTGGGGCTGTGGGCTCAACCAGCATCATGACTGGAGGGCTAGTGGTACAGCCACTGTTTCTGCTCTTTTGACAAGTTCTACCTCCCCTATGTGTTTCAATGCCCCTGTTTTTAGATATACAGATGTGTGGATCTCCCGGGTGTCCTAGTGTGTTGAGTAAAGAAATCACTGTTGGGTTATACATTTCCCACTAGTTCTAGCCTGGAGAAAAGTGAGCATCTTACTCCACCTTAATGCTGACAGCACTCACCCCAACTTTATAAATGGGTACACCTTTGTTAGTGCTCCAATTTTTTTTTTTCCTCTGAGTATTCTCTAGATCCCAGTTTCATGAATGGACATGCACTGGAGTAATCCACCACCTGTGTCAACTTGGTCTTCACTAGCCTGGAGCCAAACTCCTTGAGGCCTATGACTTCTTATCATGTTGAAACCCAATCATTTCTTTGTATCAGTGCCAAATTTCCTTTCTCTCTTTCTGCTCATCCTAGATTTATTTTGTTTTTCATTGTGCCTTTTTAATTATAATAAAATGTGCCTCTCATTTTATGTATGTTGCTGAGGTAGCATAAGAATTTAAGAAGAGTGTTGACAGTGCCATTTACACTAACATTTTGTTTTACTGCCTTAATCAGGAACAAAACATAGACTTTACTTTTGGAAGAAGAATCTAACATCACTGTCTCATTAGACATGGCTATAAAATTATTGTAATTTGGACATAAAACTATACCTAGAGAAATATATTAAGATCTTTCCTTTAGTAATATACTACTGAATGTACTATTTAATGGGATCCTTTCAAATGTTATATGCTTTTCCTTTGTGTATTCCTATTTAAAGCAGAAATCCCATTGATTTAGAATGAACTATTCTAATGTTAATGCAAAAGCAGATATATATTGATTAATTGTTCACATGCCATCGGGGTACTAACTGTTGTGAGTTATTAACCCATACACATGTACACATACCCATTCCTCTCCTCAAGAAACTTATGAATGATTTATCTTAAAAATGTAAATTTTATGATTTTATATAATAGACAAATAAAGAGGCTCATACTTGTGCATCATTTTTTACAGATATCAGCGAATCCAATTTTTTCTAAGCCAAAATATCTATCATGGTTCTAAGACTCATAGAGTAAGGCTAAAATGTTTATATTTTGGGACACTATGGCAGCCAAGCATAGAGAGGACCATATAATTTCTGTACAATTTTAATAAACAAAAATAACATATAGTAGCAATCTCCCCTTTGAATCTTTGGTCTCTAGTTTACTTACTATCTCCTTTTTCTCTTAAACCTATCAAATTCACTATACATTCATAATTCCCCCACAATACTGCCATAAAAATAATATACAGTTATTGAAACAAGTGGCTTTTCAATGAGCATACATGTTTTTTCAAATCTTATCCCCTAAGAACTTGCTTTCTGCAATACTCTTTGAGGATATTTAATTTGTATAATAGTAAAATAAATGTTGTGTCTCTTCTGTTGAAGCTTACATGGAAATACCTATTGGATATTTTAATATTTACTATATATGATATGCAGCTATTATCAATGTAGCAACCCAGAGAAAACATGCCAAATATAATTTCTCAAGCTTTTAGCTTGCTTTCCTTTGTTAATATCTGTTCACAAAAGATCTAAGGCAACCGAAAATAATATATTCAAAAGATAATTCAACAGATTAGTTGAACCGTATATAAATGTGAGTACATCATGAAAATTTTTGCATCCTGTCAGACATCACTGTCTATTTGCAAACATAACACTTGAAATCCTGAAATAGTCCTCCATTTATGTATGATTTTCACAGTCAAGCAAAATTGAGGACTTTTACAGGGAAAAAAGGAAGAAAGGTTTATGAGATTGGCATCACTTATACCTGGAATGATTTGATTACATTTGCTCACACATTACGACAGGTTTTATCTAGAAGTACCTCAGCATCATTTGACAGTATAAAATTATAAAACAATATAAAGTACAGACATGCCATTTATATGCAGCACACACATGCAGATCTTGTTGGTGTTACACTTTAGCAATTTGAAATGATAAATACATTGTTCTGTTGCCTTATTTCTTTTTAAGAAAGAATTATATGTGAATCCAAATTATGTCTGATAACGTTATCTATACAGTCCAAGCTAAGTTTTACAGCTCTTTGTTAGGCTTCTCCTATTTGAATAGATTTTTCATTGTTGTCTTACAAAATTAAATACTACACATGCTTTTTATACTGTACTAATCAATAAATGGTGCATAGTATTATCTGCATACAAATGAGACCTCTTTTATTATGTGTATGTGCTTTTAGATACCACAATTTAGTAGATAATTGACTGAAATGAAATGGTAAAACATAAATATACTTGGTTTCTCTGTAAATGTAAAACATTAATGTAAAATTGAATAAAAGGAGAAGAAAGCAGAATAGGTCAGACTTTTGTAGCCAGTTCACTTTATTATCCAAATGGATTGTAGCCAAATTAGCTAAGTAAAATTCCAGACTAATCATAAAAATTGCAACTGATAAAAAGTACTTAATGATTTCTCCATGCAGGGTTTGATATAGTATAGGCTGGAATAAAATGAAATGAAAGCAGAAACTATTAACTAATCAAGTTGGGACAAGTTCAGATGGATTTCACAAAGTAAGGTTTATGGCTCTGCATATGTATGGGAAGCTAATTCTAAATAGTCCCATGTGTAGATCTGTAATAATTAAGGAATGTCAAAGACATCAATTAAATAATTTTCTGAAGCCAAATGTCAATTAAATTATAGATATCATCAAGCTAAAACTGTGATGGTTAATATTTTACATCAACATGCCTGGACCTGACACCCAAATATTTGGCCAAACATAGTTATAAATATTTCTGTTAAAGTGTTTTTTGGATGAGATTAACATTAAAATTGGTACAGCAGGTTACCATCCATGATGTGAGTAATCTTCATCCAATGAATGGAAGGCCTTAAAAGAACTGGGACTGACTTCACCTGAAAAATAAGGAATTCTGCTAGCCGCCTTTGGACTCAAACTTCACGTTTTCCCTGGGTATTTGTCTTGCTAGCCTGTATTTCAAATTTTGAATTTGCTAAACCTACAATATCTTACAAAATAATTTCTTAAAATAAATTTCTCAATATACATACATGCATATGTTGTTGGTTCTATTTCTCTGGAAAACTCTAATACAGATTTTGATGCAGGGAAGTGGGGTGCTACTATAACAAATAGAAAACGCATGTGTAATGGGGAGACACTGGAAGAATTTTGAGGTGCACGTTATAAAAAGCTTAAGCTATCTTGAAAAAATGTTAGTAGATATGTGGATGTTAAAGGTACTTCCGGTTGACACCTCGTATAGAAATGAGGACTACATAATTGGATATTGGACAAAAGGTGATTTTTTTAATAAAGTGGCAAAGAACTGAATTGTGTTCAGTGTTTTGTGGAAGGTGTAATTTGTAAGAGATGAAGTGGATATTTAGCTGAGAGGAAATTACAGTTTGTTGAAGGTTCAGACTGGTCTCTCTTTACTGATTATGGTAAAATGTGAGAGGAGAGTTATAAATTGAAGGAATTGTTAAGCAAAAGGGAACTAGAACTGAGATTTAGAAAATTCTCAGCCTATCCATATTAGAAAAAATAATGAAGTATGTTTTGGAAAAAGTACTGAGGGTGTGCCTGCACAATCATTTGATAAGGAGATAGCTCATGATATGAGTCATAATGATATGACTCATTAATTTACTCAGACACTTTCAAGGTCAAGAATAGTGAGGGGGTGACATCAGCACCAATAGAAACACTGCCATTTTTTACTTAAGAGGACAGTGATGAGACGACAAAGGAAGGCTGAGGACTTTTGGGATTCTACAGGATGTGACAATAGAGTTATACAAGAATATAGTAGAATGACCCTGATATCAGCAGACTTGACCATAGGGCACACACTGAAAGGGCAAGACTGTCTCCTTTTCAGTTCCAGAATGCAGGGTCACCCCTTTTGTTTTAGTAGGCCAGGCTGCTGCTCCCGCAGGCCCATAAGTGGGGGTGCCATTTGGTAGCTCAGAGGAAGGACATTGAAACAAGGAGTATCATTCTCCATCCTTAAAATCCTATCAAATTCACTCTGCTAGGTTTGGGGTTAGCTTGGTTCCTATGGTCATTTTTAGTTTTTAATTTCTCTCTTTTGTAAGGAAACGTTTACTTATGCCTATGCTACCACTGCATTTTGGAAGCAGACAACTTGTCTGATTTCACAGGTTCACAATTAGAAAGGAATTCAGGATGTATTATAACTCCAGTCTCAACCACAGTTTAATTTAGATGAGATTTGGGATTCAGAGTTGATCCTGCAATGGGGTAAGACTCTTGGTTTGTTGAGATGGAGATGAATGAATTGCATATGAGAAAGACATGAATTTCAGGGGTCGAGAATGTGGTATATTAAAGGTTAAATTGTGCCCCTCAAAATTCGTTTGAAGTCCTGACTCTCAGGACCTCAGAAGCTGACTGTTTTAAAGAAATGGTCTCCAAAGAAGTGATTAAATTAAAATGAAGTTATTGAATTGGTCAATAATACAATCTGACTGGTATCCTTCTAAGAAGAGGGAATTCTGACACTCAAAGATATGTCAGATATGCACTTATGCAGAGAGAGACCATATAAGGACACTACAAGGAGGCAACCATTGGCAAGCTAAGGAGAAAGGTCTCAGAAGAAACCAAATCTACTGAAACCTTCACCTTGGACTTCTAGTTACCAAACTATAAATAACAAAAACAAACAAAAAAAACCAATAACACAATTTCAGTTGCTTAAGCCACCAAATCTGTGGTATTTTGTTATAGCATCCCTCACTATTTTAATGCTCCTAACATTGCCAGAATAGTTAATGTAAATTTAGAAACTTGCAGGAATTTCTTGTTTCAAAATTCACTTCCTGGAAATGGTTGATGAGAGAGAAAGACTTCAATTTAAATATGGACTATATTTTATTATAATTTTTCTAGCTGAAGTTTTCGAACGAGTATGTACTTATATCAGAGAGTTCTAAAATTAGCTATATTCTCTAAGAACTTGAAATAATCTAAGAAAGCACCAATTTACACATTGAAAAAGTAAAGCCGTAGTAGCATTCATCGTGAGAGATTATAACATTATTGTAGAAGGATTGGTATGTTTGCAGTACACCTCCAACTTTGGGACAAGCATTGCTGGGGACAATGCTACTCTCTAACAATGTATTACTTGAGAAGTTTATAAAGAAGTTAAAGAGAAATACATTTACTATTAACTTACACAGCTCAAGATTTCTGAGATGCTTTAGTATGCTTTATTTTACAGAAAAATGTTTCCTCTTTCCTCATCCTATGAATTACATAATTGGGTGATCTCTATATATAATCCTTTTAGTGAATACTGAGTAAGAATTATCTTCCTGTGGAACTTGCCACAAGGATTTTTACATATCTCATCAAGTTTTAAAATTATGTTGGCAGCTGATGGAGACAGTGTGTAAATGAGAAATCAGATATAAAGTTGAATACTTCAAAAGATCAGGTCACAGTAGTCAAATATAAAAGAAGAAAATTACAGATATTAACTTTCTTTGAAGCACTATAATAAATTCAGTTAATAATTCTAATTTAGTTTCCTTAATGTTCTAGAAGTTCATTTTTTCTTCCTTATATTGTTATCTGCCTAGTCCATGTTTTTATCACCTCATAACCTTACTATTTCCATAGTTTTATCAATTTTTTAACACTTACACCCATGTATTTAGGGCATCTTCATACTTCTCTTATTAAATTTCATATTTATCAGCAATAATTTATGGGGAATTATGTATAGGACTTTAAAGTTTATTTGTTTTTAATATCAGTTACTCTCTACATAAAATATGGAAGGAGTAGATGGTATGAGGTGAAACTAACATTTGTCAATAAGACTAATATTTGAAAAATGAGTTACAGCATCACACTGATGAATTTATTTTAAATGATTAAAATATTGGGGCTCAATAACCAAAGATATATCAGATTTCATGGATTATTAATAGAATGGCTGATTTGTTTTGAAAAGGAAAATATGAGGGGTTATTTAGACTACTTGTAGAAATAAAAATATATATTTGTGGGGGGTTTTAATAGGCAATAGAAATGGAACTCAGGAGGCCTGGTGGTATAAAGGGAGAATAATTCACTTTAGGGAAATAGTTGAAACACAAAGTCAATAAGCTCACCAATAAAATGAGAGGGGAACAGACTACCTGGACTTAAGAGTCCCTATCTGTGTATTAGTCATATCAAGAAGGAAGTGGAAACAGCTTGGATCTACCGTACCTACTGTAGAAACACAATAAAGGAAAAGTTATTAAAATTGTATAACAATAGAACTATTTCCAACTCTAGAGGAGGACAAACTATCAAGAACTGTAAGATAAGTAGTATAAAGTGCTGTAAAATTGTCTTAAAGAATAAGTGGTGTGAAGAACCTCCTGGATTTTATAATTTAAAAATAAATGGCGAAGTCAAAGAAAACAGAAAATCTGTTTCTTGCTAGTGATTTGTTTTAAGGGATAAATTTTATTGAATGTAGACCCTTGAGTCTAAGTTGCCAAAGTATAAAGAAAAATAGCTCTTAGGTAATGATTAAAAAAATATTCTGTGCTCTTTGTACTTTTTGGGGTGTGGATTATATCCTTGAGATGTAGAGAAAGAACCCTTAATTAATTACAAAACAAATAAAAGTGGCATTAACTATAATTCTAAGGCTGCAGTAAATCAACAGGTACTTAATACTTATGTCTCTATTATTATGCATTTTTCTAGAATTTTCATCACAAGCAAGTTCCTTTTTAAAAATCATTTTTTATTGCTAAAGGAACATACCCTCTTTTAAAACTTTTTATAAAATCAAAAATAAAGATAAAGACTAATCAATCATTAAAGTTATTATGATTTATTGAGAGTTTTCATTTAATATAATTAGCATAAATATAAATGATCCTACCCATGATTTATATTTATGCTAATACCTATGTACCTGTGAGTGATTTTGTAGCCAGACTCTAAGGATTTATATACTCACTCAGTTTTGTGAATAGTAAATAGATAAGGTCCCTGACCAGACAAAAAAGTAAAATCATCATTGGTGGCTAATACTAAATTTTTGTTACTCTCAGTGAGGAAATATATGAGCCATAATTTGTTTAAATATAAATATATGAATATAAATACATTAAATCATGTAAAATAATATAGCAATTTTGGTGAGTTAAAATTAATATACATAAATAATTTTAAAATTTATTTTAAATTACTTTCTCAGTTATTTTTGGCCAGTAATTATGAAAATCTTTAATAATTTATGAAACCATTTGTTGTAAAAACTTCCATAATTATTTACTTTAGATTATTAAACATTTCTTTCATGGATTATTTGTTACCAAGTTCTAAAAACACTAATGAATCCTCTTGGTCTTATTCACATGAAATAACCTTGTGCTGACAGCCCAATAATACAGAAAAAAACTTTAAAAATAATATTAATTTCCCATAATACATCATGCAGGTGTATGATAATAGTAGCTCTACACAACAATTTTTGGTGTGATATTTTCTCTTTTCTTCACACCTTTTTAATGTTGCTACATCATCAAAACATTGTTTTCTTATAAGTTTCAAGAAAAGAGTAAAAAAAAAAATCTTGTGACTTTCGCTGCAATTGGCTGAAACTTTCCTGCCTTTCATTCAGATCTCCATTAGTTGAAAGTGATTTTAGCTAGCTGTACTCAAGCATTTCAGTCAATTACCCGCTTTTATCTTGTTATCATAAAGGCCATTTCTTTCCTAAAATGGTCAATTAAGTTCGTGAAAATAAATGGTGAGGAATATACAGTTTGTTAGCTGTACTGTCTGAAGTACACTGGTCTTGGGGAAAAACATTTTGGAGGATTTCTTAATGAATAGAAATAGCTTTTATCAGGCTAGATGTTTGTTCGCATTTCTTTTTTCTCTGGCCACAATGCACAGTTAACAAGGCAGTAATTGAGTATTTGAAAGCTCTTAAAATATCTACCGTATACTTAAAGAAGGGTCCCATGTTTTTACTTAACTATTCCATTTGTATAAAGTACATTTTAGAATCAATTGGGGTAGCAGGTTTTACTTGAAAAGCAGCAGAAAAAGATTCACTTTATTTAACCTGGGAAAAATGGGATATAAGAAAAGCATTTGGAGAAAATTTATTAGGTATGATATACTCTAAATATATAGAAATGCTACAAAAATTAATGTAAAGCTTGAAATTTAAAAAAATAATGGACAGTGGACTTCTAATTTGCATAATAATGTAACATTGTGGATACTCAAAGCAAGAATGCTGGCTTAAATAGTTCAGTATTCATTTGTTTATATTTTAATTCTTAATTTTGTTCTTAAAACAAATAAAAATATTTACTGTTTGTCATACCATATTAGGCCCAATGTGTATTCTAGTACTGATAGGCAAAACGATGTAAATTAAATTTGGTTTCAATACACCTTCCAGTCTACCCTGGAAAATATGTACTATAAATGTGAAATTTGACTAACATCTTTCTGGATTATGAGTAAGTGCTAAATGGTTAATAGTAAATCTACCAAGAAAAAGAAAGGTTTTTCCTTTTTGTGTGTGTGTGTGTTGCAAATATTTTCTTCACAGATATTTTAACTTTAAATACTTTTAATCAAACATTCTTTCTCCTAGCAGAAATGTCCAATGAAATGCCAAAGAAAAAGTATTGAATGAATATAATAACTTCACCAAAATAGTGTTCATTCTTTCTTTGCATTTCAAAACCAGAGGTTAGCAAATTAGCCAGCCATAGAAAAAGAATATTTTAGGATTGAGTTACGTAAACTTTTCCCTAAATCTCTAGACTTCCAGTCTGCCCTAAAATTTTTTAATTTACCAGACCCCACAAACACATAGACCGATTTCTTCTCTCTCATACATACATGAAGGTGGGCTCCAAGAAAGCTGGAATCTATTTATAAAAATCGTGTATTTATTCTTATATGTTTAAACTTTAGTTTAAACCTTCAAAGTACCCCCCATTTGATGCAATTCACCTATTAAGACATTTTTTGTCCATTACTCAAAATGTTTTTTGAACTCATTGACTTTGATACCTTTTAGTGCTTTTGATATGTTTTGTCTCACCTCTTCCATATCAGCAAAACATTTCCATTTGAGGACATTTTACATCCAGGGAAACCAACAAAAAAAGTCATTTAGGAGAGATAAGGTGAACAGGGAATATGGGGCACAGGGGTCATGCTGTTTTCTGTCAAAATTGCTGAATACACAGTGTGGTTCTGGCAACTGCGATTGTAAAATCCCCCATCACGAAATGGGCAAATGTGTAGGAAGAGTCTTCAGAAAATTTCACTGAAGCCCAACACAGCTTCTCACAACAATGCCAGCTGGTACACTGATACAGAAGGGTTCCTAGAATACTTAGTGGGATAAACCAGTAAGTACAAAGGGGTCACCCTCCAGAAGATAATAGATAATTCTTTATTTTTGGTGTCCTATCACATATATATACATATTTTTTCTGTGTGTATGTGTGTGTATATACATATATATGGGTACATATACATATACCCATACATATACACATATATATATGTATATATGTATGTGTGTATGTGAATATGTGTGTGTATACAAAGAAAATATGACCTCCCAGAAAGTACCCAGCCATGTAATATGAAAAATAGAAACATTTATTGAAGAGGATACAAAATACAAGAAACATTGCACATAGGACAATGACATCTCAGTCCCCTTCAAAGTAGGTACCTTGGGACTTCACATAGTTCTCTCTGTGTCTCTTCCACTGCTCAAAACACTCTGCAAAATCCTTTGTTGGAATCACCATCAGGTGCCCTGTCATATTTTCCTGAATCTCATCAACAGTCAGAAACCCCTGTGTCAAAATCTCAGACAATGTAGATTTTGGAATCCCCAGATTAGCTTCTAGTTCTCACACAGTCAGTTGCTGAACTTTGTTGATTACAGCTCATACATGTGGATCACATTCTCAACCATCTTTGAAGCATTTGTGCCACAATTTTATTTGTGCTACACTCATTGCATCATCCCCCAAAACCTGAATCATTTGAATAGTTCTTGAAGAGGAATGGTCAAGCTTAACACAAAATTTGATGCAGATTCATTGCTTTACTTGCTTGGTCATTTCAAATGCAATGACCACACAGTACACATGCTCACTCACAGTACACATACTCAGCATGTACCAATCCCATTAGCTACTACAGTGAATGAAACCTTCATTGTTCATGCAATAGCATTCCAGTCCACTCTCCTTGGCTGCCAGGTTACATGGATGTCACACAAATCATTCTTAGTATATTAACAATGGATGGATTTTTTCTGGATAGGTCACATATGTAGTCATTCTATTGGTTCTGTTTCTCTGGAGATCCCTGACTAATAAAGATTTTTGTAAATGTGGTGGCACAACAACCAACAGACAACATTATTGTGCATTAGGAAGGCTCTATTTGCAATTTAATGGTAGAAAAGAATCTAACTCATATAAGTACAATGAGTTCAAATACATATCAAGATATCTTTGCTACTCTCACACACTACTCTCCGAATAGCACAAATACATGTGTATGCATGTTACCAATTTTTGCATAGTCTTGAACTGTAGACAATCATAGGTGTTTCAATATACTGCATTGGCGTAGTTAATCTACATGCTTAGGAACAGGAGGAGAATAACAACAGAAGATCACAGATTTTTCAAAGGAAGTTAGGTAACTGCATTTTTCTTCTTTTATTTTTATTTTGACTATAGTGAATTGATCTTTTGAAGCATTCAGCTTTGTACCTGATTTCCCATTTATATATTCTTCTCATGAGCTGCCAAGTATTTTCCTCAGTAGAAATGTAAAAATTTGTCATGCATTAACTTTCCTTGAATGTGAAAAATAAGCATGGTCACTATCACTGATATTTTGTAGATTGTAGGCAAAATGCTAAAATTTCAAATCTTTATCTTTCAAATCTGTAATGCTGCAAAATTTTTATCCCCAGGAGCTATACAAGGTTTCAATAAATAGCGATTAACTGATTAATAATGGATCAGTATAATCAATGTAAATATCTTCACTGTCATTTAATTGTGCTTTTCATGGTAAAATTTGCCTTCATTTCTGTTTACAAATTAGTTTCATGTTCTTTAATAAAACATTGCCAACTACAATGCTTATATGGGAAAGAGACAGAAAAAGAGAAACAATGAGTAGAATTTTACAAACATAGATATAACACCTGAAAAATGTACTGATGCAAGCATCACCAAAAATGATATTTGTACAAGCTAAAGACTATGTTTTTAATTTGCCTTTTTTATATTTAGAGTCTAAAGTATTGCCTCAAATACTATGGACAATAAATAAATATTTGCTGAATAAATTTATAGAAAGATAAGTTAAATAAATTGTTACCACCTCAACCCAGAACCTACTTTAAATTTAGAAGTTATTCTATTTCCACTTTATTTGGTATTTTAATGACTTAAATAAATTTTAGGTGCTACTATAAGAGCCTTCCAATTTACTAAAGCTTGTACACATCATAGATATATACAGAAAATAAAATATACTGTCTTCAATTATCCTTCTACAATACCTTTGAATTATACCCAATCTCTTAAAGAGCTATGACAAATTGTAGATGTTACAGTTTAGGTATATTGGCAGAAAGTGTGAAAAAAAAGTAATGACACTTCATAAAGTTGACTAGTCATCTGAAATTCAAAAGTATGAAACTGCTAAATTCTGGAAATGAGCAGAACCTTTCCTCTATTTATTATTCTTTTATTTCAAGTGGAATTTTATTATTCATTTTACTTAATCCCTTCAAAATTAATTAGATAATTCTAAATAAAGTTAGACTAAAGTCTTCAAATGAAATGGATTGATTCCTATAAAAATAAAAATCAATTCATAAATAAATTTCTTTAAAAATACTAATTTTATGGAAGTCAAGCATATATTACTGATATTTTTAATTTTGCTGTTTTGACCAATTTTTTATAAACCGTAAGTGTCTTTCTTTTCTATACCCAAAGAAGGATTTGAAGACAGAAGTCTATGACCTAACAAAATTGATTTAACTTTTATTTTACAGTGTTTCCATTTTGGTTTGATCATATGTATTATTCTACGGAAAAAAATTGAGGTTTTGAATTAGATATTTGCAGCATTTAGGTCAAATTATCTTGATGGTATACTGGAAGATATGATGTATCTAAAAACATATTTAAATAAAAACCTCATAGAAGAAATGCATGATACAGTTTTACATATGGAATAAGTTCACTAAATTTATATTCATAAACAATTATAAATTAAAAGTAGGAAGTAAACAACTTGATGTATTTAGTTACAAGCTGTGACAATTGAAATAGTATTATACTGTATGAGGTCCCCTGCTTTGTTCTTCTTTCCCAAAAATGCTTTGGATATTGCAAAGATATATGCATTCCTATGTTCATTGAAGCATTATTCACGGTACCCAAGAAGTGGAAACAACCAGAGTGTCCTTTGATAGCTGATTGGATAAAGATGCAGTACATATAAACAATGGAATACTGCTCTACTCAGCCATAAGAAAAGATGAAATACTACTATTTCCAAAAACAAGGATGAATCTTCAGAATGTTTTGCTAAGTGAAATGTCAGAAAAAGCTAAAGACCATATGATTTCACTCATATATGGGATAAAAATCTAAAACACATAGACACAGATTATAACATGAAGGTTACCAGAAGGAAGGGGAGTCGAAGAGTACTAAAGGGTAAATGGGGCCAAATATATGGTGACAGAAGATGGTTTGACTCTGGATGGTGGGTGCTCAAAGCAATACACAGATCATGTATTTTAGAAATATACACTTGAAACCTGTATAATCTTATTAAGTAATGTCACCCCAATAAATTTAATAACAAAAGAAGATATAACAAATAAAAATAGTAACCAAAACAGTATGATAGTGAAACAGACACATAGATCAATGGAAAAGAATGCAGAGCCCAGAAACAAATACATGCAAATGTGGTCATTTAATTGTCAACAACGGAGCCGAGAACATACCATGAGGAAAGGACAGTCAGTGAAATAAATGGTTTGGCGAAAATTAGGTGTCCACATGCAAAGAAAGAAACTAGACTCTTATTTTATATTGTACATAAAAATTAACTCAAGAGAGTTCAAAATCTTGACTGTAGCTTCTGAAGCATATAACTCCCCAAAGGAAACCTAGAGGGTAAGCACTGTGACATTGATCTTGGCAATGATTTTTTTTATTTGACACCAAAACAAAATCAACAAAGGAAAAATAAACAAGTGGTATCACATCTAACTAAAATGTTTCCGCACAGAAAAGAAAACTATTAACAAAATGATAGGCAACCTATGGGGAAAATATTTGTAAACCATATTATATGATAAGTGGTTAATATCCAAAATACACAAGGAACTCATACAATTCAATCTTTTTTAAAAAAAGTAACTTAATTAAAAAATGGACAAAGGACCCAAACAGACTTTTTTTTCCAAAGAAGACCTATAAATGGTCAACATCACTCATCATTAGGAAAATGCAAATTAAAGCTAAATCAGTTCTCACCTCATACCTGTTAATATGTCAATTATCATGCAAACAAAAGATAAAAGCCAGTGAAGATGTGGAGAAACTGTAACTCTTCTAAATGTTGATGGAATTATAAACTGGTACAGCCATGTGGAAAACAGTATGAGGCTCCTCAAGAAGTTAAAAATAGAATTACTGTATAATTTAGCAATTCCACTTGTGAATATGTACAGCAAAGGAAACAAACTCAGTATATCTAAGAGATACTTTACCCCTATGTTAATTTCATCATCTTTTACAAAGCCAAGGTTTGGACAATCTTAAGTGGCTACCAACAAAAGGATAGATAAGGAAAATGTGTGTAGGATGGATAAATGATAGATAGATGATAGATAGATAATAGAAGATTATCAGTCTTAAAAAAGAAGTAAACCCTTTATTTTGCAACAACATGGATGAACTTGGAGGGCATTATGCTAATTGACATAGCCAGACAGAGAATGACAAATATTGCACAGGAACATTTTTATGTAGAATCTAAACAAAAACGTTTTGAAACTATAGAAATGGTAAAATGGCTGTTGCCAGGGGCTGGGGGTGGCAGAAACAGGGATACAAAATTTCAGTTGTGGATACTATCTGAGGATATGATATATATTATGATGACTACAATTCGTGAAACTGTATTGTATAATTGAAATTTGCTAAGAGAGTAGAACATGAGTATTTTCATCATAAAGAAAAGTAAAAAAAAATTAAATGAGTAAGACAAATTTTTCAAACAGGTCACTGTGGAAAGCTGAAGTGCCTCACCAAGGAATAAGAGTGGGGACCTTTGTGTGACTTGCTGAGAACTAAAATAAAAAGAAACAGGACCAAATTTGTTCCTGTTTGAAACAAGGAGGAAACAAGGAGGTCTCTGTCTTTCTTCATTAACTACCTCTTTATCTCTTATGAAGTTCAAGTACTTTTTTCTAAATCACAGAAGTGCAGAGTAAAAATAAGAATGTAAACTTTTCTTTGGACAAGTTCCTGTGCCCTCCATTTTAGTAAACTGTGTTCCTTAAATAATGCTTACCTGCACTAACACCCCCACCTTCCCCACCAAAAAAAAAAAAATTAAACATTCAATAAAAATGACTTGATATCTTAACAAAACTTGAGAATTTCAAAGAATTATTATAAAATGTCCATGTAAATTTTCAAAAAATGGCTACCATTGTACAACAGTTTAAATATATTAACACAGATTATTTCTTCAAGGGAAAAATATTTCTTAAAATTGTTTAAGAAGGGGTAGTAATTTTTAAAAGTTTTAAGAAGACTGTTGTACTGAAATAAATGTTTTGCATTCTCACATTATATTAAATAAATTTTATTCAAAATTTTGATCAATTTAATTGAAAAATACTGTTTAATTAAAACAGATACTTGTGTAGGTTAATGAATGAAAGTGAAAAATCTCTGCTTATTAAGAATTGAAAACCATGACAGATTTCCTAAAAACTAAGTCTATTGGAAACTGGGCAAAGGAAATGGAAAAAGAAGCCATGAAAAGATTATAAAATGGAAAAAATAATTTGATTAAAGAAGATTCTGTTGCATTTTACATTTAAACAAATCAAATGTCTCATTGGATAAAAGAGATTCTAAAACAAATTTATATTTATTATAAGTTCTAAGTTTTTAAAAAGATTTTATTTATTTATTTTTAGAGAGAGTAGAAGGGAGAAAGAAAGAGAAGTAGAGAAACATTGACGTGCAAGAGAAACATCAATGGGTTGCCTCTCACAGGCCCCCAAACAGGAACCTGATCTGCAACTCAAGCATGTGCCCTGAGTGAGAATTGAACCAGTGACCTTTTGGTTCACAGGTCAGCACTCAATCCACTGAGCCACACCAGCCAGGGCTATTATAAATTCTAAGATTTTTTGTTTGTTTTCGTTTTTAGTGTAGAATAATATTTGATGCAAAATAACTTAATTGGTGAATATAGTGCTGTCTCCAGTTTTAATTTTAGACTCAGTATGAGAACCTTCAATTAGCTAAAAATGGGTTACAAAAATAAACACACAAATTTAATCCAAATTTAATTACAATACAAGGCAGAACTAGATTAACTGCCAATTTTAACTCAGATTCCATGATTTATGGAAAATTAAAGGCAGAATACACAGGGTCCAACAGAAGTAACACTTGCTTGAGTGTGGTTGGTATGGTAATAATGTGGGTGTAATAATTTATAGTTTTAATTTGAACACTTCACCTAAAATGTCATATGGTATGCTTGAGTGTGATATTATATTACAGAATTATATGCTTATGATTTTGTAATAAAAGATTTTATGGTAAAAAAGGGGCATTATTTGTGCCGGACCCTGTATATCTCTGTATATGAAATAACTATACAAAGAACATATAAAATGTGATTTTGAAAATAATAAAGACACATATGGTCATACTTAACATATAAATATAATTAACTGCTGAAAAAACAGGGATTTCCTATACTTTTTCAGTTTCACATAAAATCAGAGAGCCAGTTCCTAGTTCCTAAATTCTTTAACAATTAGATACACTACTATCAAATACGTGATTTTTTAGTTATTTGTTACTAGAAATCTATACAGAAAAAGAAGCTGGGCAAAGATTATGTACACAGTCCATTTACAAATAATACAAGCCTTTCTTTCATCTCAAAGATAAATAAGATCTGGAACATCAGTGTTGTTTGAGATTGATGCCAGGTTCATAAAACATCATGACAGGCTTAGGCAAACAAGTTTCAGGAATTGAATTCTGGATACTACAGAAATCTAATAAAAGAAAACACAATATAAAGCATGTGGGAATTTTTACAACAGAAGAGTGAAGACAAAATGTGAATGTATTTTAGTTGCATTAAGCTTTCTCATTGTTAGGTTTTCTTGGCATTCCTATGCTAGGTTTATCTTTCAGACCCTAAATTAGTTTTCCCTTCTAAAACAGAAGTAATTTCAGAACGTTTACTTTATCATTTATCATTAAATACACACGCACACATCTTGAATGCTTCATGATTTAAGTAATTCATGTTTTTATTACAAAATTTGCATGTGCATAATGTAAAAGTTTAAATATACTAATAGAGAAAAAATAAGTTAAGCTTCTTCCTCATTTCTTCATCCCCAAAATCTACTCCATGTTAGAAAGAACCTTGTTTCAAACATCCATCTGGCCCCGAAAAGGCAAAGCTGGTTATTTTTCCCCATAACTCTTTATTATTATTTGGCAAAGCAACATACTTATGAAGCTATTTAATCAAAACTCAGTGAGGGAGACACTGTGCAACACTATCTGTGAATTTAATATTTTTCCAAGGGATATCTTGCAATATTCTCACTCCAGGGTCTGAATCTTTCCTTTCTTCTTTTTAAAGGCATTTGCACATAGTATTTTGGAAAGAATTTTATAAATTAGTATTCTATATATCTAAAAATACATATATTCTATATAATTTTTAAATTTAAATTCTATAATTGTAAAATTTAACAAAGTAATTGATTTACTCATCAAGTACTTTAATATTTACCATCATTTAAAATATCATAGATGTCATAAAACATACATATAGCTCAACAGTTGATACATAGGTAATGTCTAATAAATATCCGACAAATGAATAATGCTAATATTGACTTACTTGTTGCATATGTATTCCTGCATATTTGTTTAGATCTAAAGAATTGTTGTGCCTTAAAAAATATGGATGAAGCTAGGCTTTGGTCTTCTCACTGTGTGGAAGTGCTTGTGACCTTAATCTTCAGCAATAATCACAGAGATGCAAGTCAAAAGATGTCTATAAAATAAAATATTTCTAAAAAGTCATTGTTAGGTTTTCCTCAAAAAACCTATTTAAGCCCCCATTGCTCCCAATAATTTGTGTACATTTAAGGGAGTTAGAGAAACAAAGGAGTAAATTAAATTTAGATTTTGCTTCAAACTGACATAATTACATAGCTTTAAGAATCCAGGATGTATTTTAGTGAAGAAACTAAAGAATTGCAAATTAATATCAGCCAAAAGTATGCATGTCTCTAGACCACATAAGCAGTTTTTATAACTTGTCTTAAAGATTGATATATTTCATGAAATGGTTTTTATTATTTATATGCAAGTATTAAAAAAATAACCACTAGAAAATACATGCATATATGCACATTTTCTTCTTTTTTTCCTAAACTCTGTTTTCTTTAGTTACCTCTGTCAGTTTTTCCTTCAAAACACAATTCCAAGATCAAGTCAGAAGAAAATCCAAGTGAATGATATCTTTATTCCCATCAGAAATAATTGGTCATAGATCATTTATTAAGGAACTATTTAAAAAATAAATTTTAAAAAATCTAAAAACATTCAGAACATATTGAGTCACTAAGTCTTTTATTATGCATTCTCTCTCATTTTAGAAACAAAAGTACTTATAACAGTTCATACTCTTGAAGCAAAAACAGACAATCACCTAAGACTGCTACCATTTTTGGTTTGTTTTTGCAAATGGAAGGACATAACAAAGTTTTAATGTCATCCTGCTTACTATGAAATTTTTTTTCCCCCTCAAGTGTCTTCTCACAATTCTTGCAGGCTACCTAAAATTGCATTAAAGCCCTGGGACAATGATAAATGAGGTTCCTGTTCAAGGTATTACAAGACCAATTATCAACATATAAAATATAAATATGATAATAAATACATCAAAATAAAAAATTTAGGAGAAGTAGATCATGGCAAACTTTGAAAATAAATGAGATTTACAAGGTTAAGTACCCTGGAGGACCATGAAATAATAACTTAGAAGAAAATACTATGTATTATATTTTAAAATCATATTTTATAACAATTAACTACAAAAAGTTGCTCTCCATATCTTAAAGTTTCTATATTAAGCTTATCATCTTTAATTTTCTCACACACCGCTCCAGTAAAACCCATCTCAACTCCCAAAATTCTTCAGTTTAGAATTATATTTTGATGAGAAAAAGTATAATGCGCTACATTTCTTCCCTCTCAAAAAATTTAATTTTAACAAATCCTGATACAGAGGATCTAGAGAGATAACTGAAGACATAGGAAGGACACCCGAGTCAGCCCACGATAGCTTGCATTCCCTGGAGTAGGCGAGGGGGTCAGAAAATGCCAGAGGCAGTTGTGTGGTCCTGGCAACCAAGCTGCACAGCGTGTGACACAGCAGGAAGAACCAGACGCGAGTCTGTGCAGACTAGAGAGGTGACAGGAACACGTGTGGTGGTGTATCGTGGGTGTTAATACGATGGCATAGGTAGGGGCAGGCCTGCCAGTCTAGTCCACGTGATTGCCTAGGAAGTGGGACACTTCAGGAGTGCATGGAATTTGGGAGGTAGATATTAAAGTGGAAGGTTGGCAGAGTGTGCCCATTCTCTTTCCTCTCGCGTGCCCTGTAGGGGGCCTGAATGTTCACAGACCAGCCAGCAGGCCCTGGTATCCTTGTGGTCTGTCATGGGCCTGGACCCTCACCACGTGAGAAGCAGCAGTAGTGGTGTGGTTGATCCCACACAGTCCAGAAAGCTGCCTGAAGCTGGACTGCGACTAGGAACCAACTAAGCCATCTGGATGATGGTGCTGCAGCCACCTGCATTTCCCAAAAGATGGCATTTTAAATGGGATAAGGAATATCCAGCACTGGTTTGAATGCATCTGGCAAAGGGTAGCAGGATTATTTTTCTTTAGATATTTTAGAGCAGGGGTCCCCAACACCTAGGCAGTAGATGGGTACTGGTCTGCCGTCCTATTAGCTGTTAGGAACCAGACTGCAGACCTAAGAAATGAGTAGCACGGAAGCCAGTGAGCAAACTTTGGCTCTCATTACCCCTTACTCCCTGAGCTCTGCCTGCTGTCCCCTGCCCCCACCATCCATGGGAAAATTGTCTTCCACGAAACTGGTTCCTGGTACCAAAAAGATTGGGGACTACTGTTTTACAGGGAATGGGCTCTGAAGCAGAACCCGTCTTTCTTCCAAAATTGTGTAGCTTATAAATAAGAGATTCCTTTCCTTTTACATCAAACGTCTGCCTCCGGAATCACGGGAGGTGGGCTGCAGGACCCCATCTCTGTTTGATAATAATCCTTTTATTATTTTTCTCAGGTTATATTTTAATTCAAGTTGAATTCCTTTATGTATATTGTTTAATTCATATTGTCTTGTCTTTTTGAAGAATTAATTTCCATTAACTCCTTCTTTGAGACTTGCTTAAAATTTTCATTTATTTTCTTTCTTAACTCACAATGGTAGTCCATATTTAATTGCCCCAATTCCTCATGCTATCAAAACATCTTGGCTAACTGTCACAAGATTTAAGTTATCACCTCTGTATTGAAATTTTTAGAGAAAATTCATAAGTGAGAATTAAAAGTTCCCACTCTCATAGAAAAATACCCATTATCAGCTTTGTTACTATGGAAGCACTGTCTACATTCAAGATTCAACCAATCCCTTTTAGAAACACTCCTGCTTTGAAAGTGTGTCAGCTGCTAAAGTTAAAGCCCGCTGAAATCCTATATAAAAATATCTACGCTTTGCTCAGTAAAACTGTACCACACAATATGACTCTTACTTCTTTAAGCAAGGAATACATTTAGTTTTTATTTCCAGAAGAATGCATGTTTTCACTTTTCTTGAATAAATATCCAGGAGAATAATGGGTAGGATACATATTTCCTCTGGAATGTTGCCATAGCCTCTCAACTGCTCTTGATTTATCCTTATCCTCCTATTGGCCACCAAAACCACAGTAGCAATTTTAGTATGTGAATCAGATTATGTTATTCTCATATCTGGGACACTTCAATAAGTTTCTACCATTCTTATAATAAAATACAAAGCTTCCATCATAATTCCTTATTATCCCTAAAATTTTATATGCAATATTCTCCAGACACTAACTTCTTGCCCTTCCCCAAAGTTTGTGTGCCACAACTTAGGACCTATAAGTTGTATTCACTCTGCCTAAATATACCTCCTCAAGTATTCTTAGACCTTGTTTTTTTTTTTTTTGCACTTCCTAAAATTGTTTTTTAACTCATCTTTTTAGATAGCTTGCTCTAAATAATCAAATTTTAGGAATATTCATTCCTGTCTTTAGCTATGTTTGTGTTTTCTATTTATAGCACATACTGCTTGCTAATATGTTATAAATGAGTTTATTTGTTTATTTTCAGCCACTGCCACTAGGATATAAGTTCCAGAGGGACCAGAGTTCCACTTGTCTCTTGAATCACCAGACTTCACAAAGGAGGTTAAGAAATGTAAAATGCAGCCCTGGCTGGTGTGGTTCAGTGGATTGAGTGCTGGCCTGTGAACCAAAAAGGTGTTGGTTTGATTCCTAGCCAGGGCACATGACTGGGTTGCAGGCCAGATAGTGGGGAGCACGCGAGAGGCAACCACACATTGATGTTTCTCTTTCTCTCTCTCTCCCTCCTTTCCCCTCTGTCCAAACATAAAATAAAATAATCTTTAAAAAATGTAAAACATATCAAATGTAATTATTCGACATATCCAAATGACCTCAAAATAGTTTTTGATTTTTTCCCCATCATGTTCTCATTTTCTCACTTCTATTCAATTCATAACAATTTTAACAAGGTCAAATCCTTAGTCTTTGTTACATTTGGCTGAATTTGCCTAATAAATCAATAATCATTATAAACTCAATATATTGTTTTCCATATTTTCCTTTGATTAGGTGAGAATTGCTTCTGAAAAAATCTCATATTCATATTTGTGTCCAAAAAATTCAAGACCATTAACTTCAAAACAACAGCCAAATCTTCCCTGAAAATCTATCATATTTGTCTTTTTTTTTCACAACTTTTGTTTGAGAACAAAAGTAAAAGTTAGAATATCATCTAATTTGTTCATAAAATAGAAGTCATCTGCCTGGCAGACTTTCACATTTCATCATTATTCATTAAAAACTATCTTTTCAGTAAGCACATCTTCCTTTTATTCCTCTTATTTCAAAAGAAGATGTGTTCCTACTTCTCTCAAAGTTGAAATCTCTAATTGTCCTCTAGACCCTAACCTTATTTGATCCTTTGGATTTCCTTCTCTCTCCATCTAACGGGTTATTTCTATAAAAGCAAAAATATGTGGTATTTTATATCCTGAAATCAAAACAAAGAAAAAACTCCAACCTCTCCTACTTACCTCTAACACCATCCAACTGTAGACTTATATCCTCTCTTCTTCATAATCGCACTTCTTGAAGCAGAAGTCTGCATATACCCATATATTGTCTCCTCTTCTTAATTCCCTAATTATTCCTTGACATTCATGAATCTGAATTATATTATGATTCAAATTGATCTGGCTAAGATCACCAATGATTCCATATTGCACAATACAATAATTTTGTAACTTCACCTTATCCTATTATCTCAGTTGGTTCTATAAATAACTGTATTTCTTTATATATTTTCCTATCTTTGCATCTATGATAGCACCAAATTCTAATTTCTTTTCTGATATTGATCATCTCATCTCAGTCTCCAGTGCCATCTCATACTTAACATGCCTAAAATGTAAGTATAAATTCCCTCAGAAGACACATATACACACACCACAACAGACATGTCAACTAACACACAAACACAGATGAGTACATCTCACATACACATTCTCATTCACACCTGTACATCCACCACAGAAATATATACTTACACATGAATGTCCCTGTACTTACATACACGCACTCACATACCAAAAATACTCATGTAAGTGTATATGTACCCCAAAACACATGCACTCATATGCTTGTCTTCTTTCCCCAAAACTGATACACGTGCAACACCCACACCCATGCACTCACATGCATGAGATGAACATATGCGTGCATACATCCCACATAAACACTCACATATCATGCAAATCCCACACTCAGACACTCATGTACCGAAGCACAAACACCTCACTTATACTCCTTTCAAGTTTGGAGTGTGTGCATATGTGCATAAAATGAAAGCAGGAGAGTGCAGCACACTCCAACTTACTTTCAGATCCTGGCTCAGTTTCCAAAAGTAAATTTTAAGTCTATTTTTTCCTCATAATTCCATTCTAATTTCATCACCTAAAATCATCAATTCCTTATCTAAAATATATCTAGAATTTGCCTATATATTCCCATTTTCTTTGCTACCCACCTAGAAAGACCATCATTATTTACTCACCTTCTAACATTTTCAAGCTGCCTATTTTACCGCCTCTGCCCTTCTCTGTGTTACTTGATCTGTGCAACTATTTCAGAAAACAACTGAAATTCAACATCTTTAACATTTAAATTCAATCATTGTCCATCAGCTTCAGTTTTCATTATTAAAATTAGCTCATATTTTAATATATAATGTTATCAAGGGCATCATAAAATAGGTGTCATCTATTTTAAGTAGCACCTTAAATGATTTAAAATATATATTTGATAAAACTTTTGTAAGATGTTTCAAGATGAACAATAGTAGTATACCACTACACTTACAATTTCAATTGAGACGATATAATTTTATCAAATTTTATCAAATGCTATGAAATCATCATGTGCAAAACAAATCTTGTAGTAGCACTTTTATAATAGTGAATATTAAAAATTACATAAATGACACTAAGAAAAAATAACCATTTGACAGAATATTATAAATTAATTAAAACATTTTAGAATAATTTTTACTTTAGTAATGTTCATGATAAGGTGATAAAATATTGGACTATTAAGAATAAAGAGGTATGAAATTGTATCTGACATATAATTCAACTAAAACTAAACATAAATGTCCAAAAGAGGAAAGTAGACAAGAAAAATCTCAGATATTCCACACAATAATATTTTCACTGATACGTCCCCTAGAGCAAGGGACATAAAGGTAAAAATAAACAAATGGGACTTCATCAAAATAAGAAGCTTCAGCGAAGCAAAAGAAAACATCAGCAAATGAAAAGAGAACCAACCGTATGGGAAAATTGTTTGCCAGTGATACCTCGGACAAGGGTTTGATCTCCAAAATATATAAAGAACTCACACAACTCCACTCTAGTTGTGTAAACAATACAGTTAAAAAAGGGTAAAGGACCTGAATAGACACTTCTCCAAGGAGGACACACAGAGGGCCCAGAGATACCTAAAAGGATGTTCAGCATCACTAGCCATCAGAGAGACGCAAATTAAAACCACAGTGAGATACCATTTCATACCAGTCAGAATGGCCATCATACATAAATAGAAAAAATAACAATGCTGGCAAGTTTGTGGAGAAAAAGGAAACCCTAGTTTACTGTTGGTGGGAATGCAGACTGATGCAGCCACTGTGGATTTTCTCAAAAAAAAAAAAAGGAACTGCTTTTTGACCCAGTGATTCCACTGCCGGTATTTTACCCTAAGAATCCAGAAACACCAATTCAGAAGAACCTATGCACCCCAGTGCTAATAGCAGCATTCTTTATAATAGTCAGGGGCTAGAAACAGCCTAAGTGTTCATCAGTAAATGAGTGGATCAAAAAACTGTGGTACATTTACATAAGGGAATGCTATGCAGCAGAAAGAGACAAGGAACTCCTACCCCTCACAACAGCATGCATGGAACTGGAAAGCATTATACTAAATGAAGTAAGCCAGGTGGTAAAAGACAAATACCATATGATTTCACCTATAAGTGGAGACTAACCAACAGAACAAACAAGCAAGTAAAATGTTAAGGAGACATTCACGTGAAGAACAAACTGACAGTGAGCAGAGGAGAAGGGGGAGGGGAAGACAGGGGTAAACAGGGGAAGGGTGGTCAAGTAACATATATGGGGCACTCATGGACAAAGTCAAGAGGGGTGGGATCAAGGGCAAGGGAAGGCATGGGAGGGGCAGGGAGGTGATGGGGGAAAATGGACAAAACTGTACTTGAACAACAATTTTAAAAAGACCAAAAAATATTCAAAGGATAGGCTGAATCTTTTATTCATGACTAATTCAACTGGTGACTATAAGTTGAAGCCAATTCTCATTTACTATTTTGAAAATCCTAGGGCCCTTAAAAATAGTGCTAAATATCCTCTATCTGTGCTCTATAAATGAAACAACAAATCCTGGATGACAGCACACCTGTTTAGAACATAGTTTACTGAATATTTTAAGCTTACTGTTGATATTTGCTTAGAAAAAAATACTTTTCACATTACTGATCATTGAAGATGCACCTGGTCACCCAAGAGCTTTGAGGAAGGGGTGCAAGAGTTCCTACCCTTTGCACCAGCATGGATGGAACTGGAGAGCATTATGCTAAGTGAAATAAGTCTGGACAAATACCATGTGATCTCACCTATAAGTGGAACCTAATCAACAAGACAAAAAAGCAAGCAAAATAGAACCGGAAACATTGAAATAAAGAACAAAATGACTGTAACCTGAGGGGAGGTGGGAGAGGGATGATGGGGGAAAATAGGGGAAGGGTCATCAAGGAACATGTATAAAGGACACATGGACAAAGAAAAGAGGATAGGTTCAAGGGTTGGAGACAGGGATGGGTATGGAGGTGGGGAGTGGCAGAGAGAAAACAGAGACAACTGTACTTGAACAATAAAAAAAACAAAAGATTAACTGTTGTTTTCTTGCTTGCCAACACAACAATCATTCTTCAGCACATGATTCAAGGAGTAATTTCAACTCTCAAGTCTTATTATTTAAAAATATATTTTGTAAGGCTATTGCTGCCACAGTGATTCCAGGTAAACTAAATTGTAAACATTCTAGAGAGGCTCTATCATTCTAGATGCCATTGGGAACATTTCTGATTCATTGTCAAATGTAAAAATACCTACATTATTAGGAGTTTGCAAGAAGTCGATTGAAAACTTCATGGATGATTTTGGGGTATTCAAGGCTTCAAAGGAGGAAGTAACAGCAGATATAGTGGAAATAGCAAGAGATTTCTTGAAAAGGAATCTACTCCTGGTAAAGACGATGTAACAATTGTTGAAATTATAACAAATGATTTAGAATAGTACACAAATGTAATTGATAAAAACAGTTACAGTGTTTAGCAGGATTAAGTCCAATTTTGAAAGTTCTACTCTGGGTAAAATGCTATCAAACATCATTATGTGCTTCAGAGAAATAGTTTGTGAAAGGAAGAATCCATTGATTTGGCAAATTTCGCTATTGTCTTATTTTAAGAAATTGCCACAGTCACAGCAGCGTTCAACACCCATCACTCTGATAAGTCAGCAACCATTAACACTGAGGCAAGACCCTCCACTAGCAAAAAGGTTATGACTGACCAAAGGCTTGGAGGATGATTGGCAATTTTTTTAGCAATAAAATATTTTAAATTAAGATATATACATTGTTTTTAGACATAACAATGGAACTGTAAACATAACTTTATAAGCACTGGGAATCCAAAAAATTCATCTGACTCATTTTATTGAAATACTAGCTTTATCATGGTTGTCTGGAACTGAACTTTCAATACCTCTGAGGTATGATTGTACCAGTTTTATTTACAATTTTCCAAAAACACTGGACATAATCAAAATGCCTTTCAATAGGTGCATGAATAAACAAATTATATTATATCAAAATAATAGAATAGGTTTTAGCAATAAAAAATAAGCCATTAAAAGATATGGGTTTCAAATGCATATTGATAAGTGAAATAAACCTGTCTTAAAAGCATACATAGTGTATGATTGCAAATAAATAACATTTTGGAAAAACAAAACTGTATAGATGATAAAAATATCAGTGACAGTGAGGGGTGTGGGAGGGGAGAGGGCAAAATGGGTGAAGCACAGGTAATATTTAGAATGATGACACATTTGTGTGATGCTCTAATGGTAAATGCATGACATGATCCATTGATACATTTGCCAAAACTCCTATAACTTCACTGCATAAGGAATGGACCACTATGTACACAAATTTTAAAAATAGGCTGCTGAGGGATCCTATGATGAAATGAATAATGTTATGAAACATATTATAAATGTCTGAAACTACCTCCTTGAAGGGAGTGTGAAAATGGTGCTGATTTAAGAAACGTTGGAAATGAGTGGAGTTTATAAGACTAGAGGCCAAAGAAACTATACATAAGCCCCACAGTATATATTAACTATACTCTATCAGGAGTGTTCAATTTACGACCCGCAGGCTGCATGCGGCTCAGGGTCGCTATGAATTCGGCCCAACACAAAATCATAAATTTACTTAAAACCTTTTTCTTGGCTCATCAGTTTTCATTAGTGTTTGTGTATTTACTGTGTGCTTCAAGACAACTCTTTTTCTTCCAATGTGGCCCAGGGACACCAAAAGTTTAGACACCTCTGAACGTCTAGTTAATGAAGTTCTTTGTCATGGTTGTACCTATTAACAACTCTGATTCTGTGTATAGTAGAATTATACAATTCAATAAATCAATAGTGGGTGGTGGTAGCCAAGTTTCTCACTGTTGGTATGGGAGGTTACAGATAAAAAATGGAAAGCAGCTAGAATCACCTATATGATAAGGAATTCATGACATCAGTATAAATAAAGCTATGTTTAACTTAATAGAGTTACAAATGCGTGCGTGTGTGTGTGTGTGTGTGTCCAGAAGGTACCCAGCCATGTAATATGATAGAGACATTTATTGAAGAAGATAAAAGATACAAGAAACATTGTACATATGACAATGCAGCCTCAGTCCTCTTCAAAGTAGGTACCTTGGGACCTCACACAGTTCTTGAAATTGCCATCAGCTGCCCTATATTTTCCTGAATCTCATCAGTGGTCTGGAATCTCTTCCCTTTCAGTATTGATTTTAGCATTGGGAAAAGCCAGGAGTCTCATGTGCCAAATCTGGGCTTTTATTGGGGGTTGAGTCACCTGAGTGATTTGATGTTTTGCCAAAATAGTCTGCATGAAATGGGATGCATGAGTGGACGCATTGTCGTGATGAAGCTGCTGGTCACCAGTTGCCCAGAGCTGCGGCCTTCTGAATCATTCAAATAATTTCCATGGAGGAACGCCCAAGAAGCTTAACACAAATTTGATGCAGATTTGTTGCTGTACTTGCTCAGTCATTTTGAATTTGACAGCCACACAGTACACGTTAACTCAACAGTGTCTACTGCCCTACTGACTAACACAGTGAAGTCATCATTATTGACACATGCACATCCCAGTCCAATCTCCTTGACTGCCAGACTACACAGATGTCATGCAAACCATTCTTCTTATATTAACAATGGCTGGGCTTTTTCTGGGCAGACCTTGTATATCATATGTATGTATATTATATGGATTAGTACACACACATATGTTGTCTTGCTCTGTCGACAACTGAGGGGGCCTAAAAGCACACTTAGAACCCTGATCTTTGTTCTAATACCATTCTCTAGTAAGAGAAACAAGGGCTACTTAGGTAAAGGGCTGATTCTAGGGCTGGAGTAGGAAATACAGACAATGAACATGGACTGAGAACACTGCAGTCAAGAAGGAAGGGAAGCGCACTCACTCACTTGTGCTTTCTCTCTCAAGCATACACACACATGCACAATCATGCACATGACAAGGATATGCCTTTGTGACATAAGAGCCATTTGAAAGCACTTCCAATGGCTAAAGCTAGAATAATTTGAGTAAAAAAGGTGGTATTTGATTATTACATTTAGCTATATATAGTTATATATGTATGTATATATGTAAATATGTATGTACGTATATATGTTTTATACACACACGCACACACACCTTTAAATAAATAAGTAGCAGAAAATATGCAAAGATCCCATGTGGAAAAGTTTCAAATAATTTATGTAGATATTCTTTCTTCAAGCAGGCAGAGTACATACGGCTCACCACTCTTCAAGTGAGTATATCCAAAGGGTACAGTATTAATGGGTGGCAAAAAAAGCAGTAACTTAATGGATAAACTTAAAAGTCCTACCTCAGCCTGATGATCATGGTGAACCTCAACACTGCTAAGTCATGATGATACAATAATACCTTTGGTATAATACAACAAAATGGCACTTTATCTCTGTGGTCTTCCTCAAAGGAAAAGAAAACATCATAATCTCTCTCCAGTTGTGAGATAAACAGCAGACAAATCTTAATTGAGGCAAAATTCACAAAACACCCAACAAGTTCTCATAACTGCCAAGGTCGTCGAAAACAAGGGGAGCCCGAGAAATGGTTATATAGAATGGAATGCTAGAACAGAAAAATGGCATTATGTAAAAAGAAGAAAACCTGAATAAAGTACAGACTTTAGTTAATAGGAATGTATCAATATTGATTTAATAGTAGTAACAAATACACAAAACAAGTTATTAACAAAGGAAACTTAGTATATAGCATATGGAAATCCTGGGTGCAGCTTATAGAAATTCGACTTACTATCTTGCAATTTCTCTGAAACTGTCCTAACGTTTAAAAGTTGTAAAAATAATAAAATTGTTGGATTATAACCCAAATAATTAAGTACCCTCAAATCTATATTGATATAAATAACTGAATAAATAAATAAATGGAGGAGAAAGTTAAAGTCTTCATTTCTGAAAAAAATGTAAATAATAAATGTAGATGCTACTCCCTTTGGGGGCTGTAGCTTCATTCCCTGGCACCTCTTTGTGAATGGGCAGCACCCAGTTACTCCTTTCCAAAGTACGGAGAACAGAATGGGAAATTGTAACATTACAGAGGAGAAATCAAGCATGTGCCACAAGTGATCAAGGTTGACATTAATCAGTAATATATCATGTTAATATCATGTGCCCCTCCTTATATTATGTGAGAAAAAGTCACTTCACCTCTATGGTATTATTCCCTTCAAAAAATACAGTCTCAGTCTAACCATTAAAAAAAACTTCTGAATAACCAAAACTGAAGGACATTTGACAGAACACCTGAGTAGTATTCTTTAAACTTGCTCAGGTCAAGAAAAGGAAGCAGAGACTGTCCCGCATCAAAGGAAACTAAGGATAAATGAAAAGTAAATGTTATATGATATCCTGTTTAGGTATTCAAAGAGAAAAAGAGCATTAGTTGCAACTGGTGATATCTGAATATAATGTGTAGTTTAGTTTAGTTAGTAGTATCATGTCATTATAATTTATTAGTTTTGACAAGTGCATCACGATTTTGTAATATATTAACATATAGAAAGCTGAGTGAAGGATAATAAAGAATCCTCTGTACTATCTTGGCAGCTTTCCTATAAATCTAACAGCACTCTAAAATAAAAAAAAGCTAAGTATGTAAGGGTGTTTGTGTTTTAAAATCTAGTAAATCCCTTTTAATCTCTGTGTATGGTCATTTTATGGACATAAAAATATTCTAAATTTGACTTCCTTCTAAAAATTTCAAATTTACAACCAACATACAGAAGAAACCTATGAAAACCTAAATGTGCAATTAAATAAATTGCTAAAATCAAGTCCCTAACCAGTTCAAGAAGAAATATAGTGTTGCTAGTCCCTTTATGACCCTCAGTGCCACACCCTCTTCCCTCTTTCTCAAGGGTAATCACTGTCATTCCTTCTAACACAATACATTATTTTCCCCATTTTGTATTTTATATAAGGGCATTCATGTGGTGTGCATTTTTCTAAGTCAGGTTTCCTTCACTTAACATTGCCTTTGTGAGTTTTAACCATAATATTATAGGTTGTACACATCCACTGCTGCATAGTATTCTACTGTTTAACATGTCACAATTTATTATCCCATCTACTCTTGATAGATGTTTTCATCTTAGTGTTCGATTATTACAAATAGCACTGCATTGACATATTTATAGATGCATTCTATAAATATTTATTATTGTGGTTATAAACCATAGGAACTTCTGGGTCTTAAGATATGTTTACATTTAGTATTTCAAAGTAGTGGTAACAATGTTTGTACTCACTCCATTTATAAGAATTATAGTTAACTACAGTTTCTAACCAACATTTGATATTGTCTTAGTAATTTTTAACATTAAGAGGGAAAATAGCAGCATAACATGGTGGTTAAATTATTTATTGAATTACAGAATACAGAAGCAGCTCTGTAAATTTTAAGTATCCAGTTCAAATAAATTTTTCACATGTATACATTCATTTTATCACAACACAGGGTCCCAGAATGTTTCCTTATGCTCACACTAGTAATTATTTTTCCAAAGGTAAGTAGTATTCTGAATTCCATCAGCATTGATTCATTTTCTTTTTCTTGAATATTGAATTGTGTGTGACAACTCTCTCTCAACATTGCCTCTGTATTATTCATTATTATTGGCGTTAGTCACAGTTCATTATTTTTCATTGCTATGCACTATTGTATTTCATGACTATAACAATTTATTTGCTCTACCTTTAATGTTGCTTTGAGCTATTATCATGATGATGTTTTTGGTGGATACGTGCACTAATCTTTACAGGACATTTACTAAAGAGTAAGACCACTAGCATAGTATATGTTTGTGTGTGTGTGTGTGTATAGTGAGAGAGAGAGTAAGTGTCTTGCTTTTAATTTTTTTGCATCCCTATGTTTGTGCTTCTTGTAAATGACTTAAAAGTTTTAGTTTTTCAATGGAAAATATTTTCCATTTGCACTGGATATAGTTATGGATGTTTCATTTTGCTTCCCTGTAATTTCTTCTTTTGGATTGCTTCAAGTATTGCTTCTTATTCCACTGAATTTTCCTATTGGATTATCATTTTAAAATATTTAAATTATTATTTTGTAGTTATCCTGAAGATTATAAAATGCTACATTTATTAATGATGTCTACTGTACTGTAGCACTTTTGCCATATCCTCAGATTGATAGAATCTTATAAAATTTAATTATATTTAGGTCTCTTGTCATTTATATTATCGATGCCATAAATTTTATAAGCACATATATATATGAAACCCCAGAACAAGTGGATATTTCTGCAAATAGTCATTATTCATGTGTCTTATATTAATCCAGTATTTACCCTTTCCAGTATTCTCCATTCTTTTTCCGTTTTTCAGGCTGTCACATGAGATTGCCTTTTTTCTGCCTGAAAAACTACCTTTAGTATTTCAGTTAAAATTGATGATGACAAATTTCCTCAGGTTTTTGTTTGCCTGCAAACTTCCCAAATTTATTTTTATTTAAATTTTTATAATAAATATATGCATATATATATTTATGCAGAATATGAAAAAATCTAAAGTATGATCCATTTTGATAAATGGATACATTCATTTTAACTCACATCACTATCAAAACAGAGAAAATTTCCATGACCTTGAAGTTTCTAAAGTTCTTCATCCCATTTTCTAGTCATGAACTTCCCAATAACCAACAGCCTACTTTCTATGTCTATAGATTAGTGTTGCCTGCTCTATAATATACAAACAGAATTGGGTTATATGAAGGATTTTGTGCCTAATTTCCTTTACTCAGTACAATGATTTTGAGATTTATACTTGTTCCATAATTCAGTAGTTAAATCATAAATATATACTCACAGAGAAAGGCTAGGTTATCACTGGGTCATAGACTATGCAGTTTTAAATTTTAATTAAACCCATAGACACAGACAACAGTGTGCTGGTGGCCAGAGGGAAGCAGGGGCAGGGGCCGGCTTGAGGTGGGCAAAGGATGGGGGAACGGGGACACCTGTAATAAAGTCAACAATAAAAATAAAGTTTAGAAAATCTTCTAACTATTTTTCCTGAGTAGTTTTATATCCCCGCTGGAAATGTTCCACTTATTCTGTACTTTCACCAATGTTTGTTGTTTAAATTCTTTTTTTTCCCCAGCTGATTTTTTTCAGTCAGCTCAGATTATTAAGTAATTAGGTCCAAACAATGTGATAGTAGTCATTTGTATGATATTTAGCAGGTGTTACTGTTTTCCTGGAAAACAAAAATTTCCACTGTGCCCCTGCGAATTTGCTTTACCATTTCATAGGACCTTGACACATGGTTTCAGAAGCCAAGGTCACTGTTATTTCTCTGTAGGGAGAAATTAGAAAGTCATATTTGAGTTTTGAAGTGTGTTTGCATGTATAGATTTGTATCTCTGATAATATGATAGAAATAATATGAATTATTGTGTTTAAAACATTGCCATTGGAATACTGAATTTAATGAAAATATTTAATTCCTCAATCCTGTTTGGAATTCTTTTCTAGCAATTACCTCCAGATAAATATGCATATTGTAAATGTTGGTTAAAATAAAATAACATTACTTTATATCCAGGATGAAGCATAATAGAAGATATAAGATGATACTTTCAAAATTTGGAACAAAATGATTAAAAATGTAAAAACATATACCAAAGTTCATATTAATTGCCAGGATGATTTAGCACTAAGTTGTTTTCACTTTACATGAACTGCTATTTTTATATACATGCAAAATACTTCTTATCTGTAAAATAATATTTCAGTTAACTCATCATATATCTTAGAATTAAATGACATGCTGAATAACTGTATCATTTGAAAATTTCTTTAAAAACAAGCAAGTAAAAGGCTTTGGATGTTTGGGACTGGAGTTAGTAGATCCATTATATTTAAATTTCCTGAAAAGTATAAGTGACAAGAAAAATTCCCTTTAGGAGATTTTCTTTGAGTGAAAAATATTTTTGTTATCATTGAGTATTAACTTCACTAGTCCATTTCTAACACTTTTTAAAGGTTATCTTGATAAATCTCTATATGATATAAGGACTAAGTATTTTCATTGTGAGTTGATACAGATTTAATTGATTTCAGGAAAATGTGTTTTAAAGGAACAGAGTGTACTTAAAAAAAAAGTTACCAACTTATAATAGTTTTTATATTTTCTCTTTGTGAACATTTATACTATTGGCCAAAATGGAAAAAGAAAAAAATAACCTTGCATCTGCTATTCCAAATGTAGGGGGGGAAATAGTGTGTGATTATGAGAAAATCTGTTTTACATTTGGTTTAAAAATACATGTCATGAACAAACAGTATTTTCCTTTTGTCAAGTCATTATGTAAGTTATTGAATTACTCTAAGTTTTGTTGGTATTATAGCAGTTAATAAATTATTCCTAAGACATAATTATAATTAGATTCTGACTGTTGTGTTTCCAAACTATATATATTTTCATTTCCTTGACAAATTTTAACAATGGTAATTGATTAACACTCAGCATACAATGAAAAAATAGGATTTTCACTAGGGGTCAAGTTTGGTGACCGTGCCATGTAGCAATTTTGCTCCTTTATTAGCTCCATTAGAGTTAACTGAAATGGAAACACTGTAATATTTTTAAAAATACCTTAAAAAGCCATTTATAATAATGCTTCAAACTATGAACCAATATTGATACTTATAGTATACTATACTGTAATAATGAGAAAATAAATTTCTTTCAAGCAAAATTGTATTAAGAACTAAGAATTGTTGGTGATTCTATCCAATTTATGGCAAATCCTTGAAATAGCAGGACAACTGCTATAAAGGACTAGCCAAAGATCATATATATGCAATAATCCAGAGACAAAGACCACAGAGCAGTAATGGCCAGAGGGAAGGGTGGGGGGCTGGGTGGAGGTGTGCAAAATGGGAAAAGGGGGGACATCTGTAATAATGTCAACAATAAAAATAAAGTTTAAAAAAGTAGGCATAATGTTTGTGTGTGTGTGTGTGTGTGTGTGTGAAGCATTTTTTGTTCAATCTTACTTAATATTTTGCACCATATTCACAGGCTCTGTATCAACTCATAATGAAATCACTTACCCTTCTATCATATCAAGATCTTCTTTAAAAAGTCTTTGAAATGGTCTAATGATGTTAATCCTCAGTAATAACAAAAATGTTTCTCATTCAGGGAAATCTCAACCTCCTAAAAGGAAATTTTCTTGGGTCATTTATACTCTCCAGAATATTTAAATATCCTACATTATTTAACTCCAGTCTCAAACTTTCAAAGTCTTTTCCTTGCTTATTTTTCAACTTTTTAATTTATATAAAACAATAAGTACACATGATGTATGTTATTTTATACTGATGAGATTTTAGTTCCACTTATTGAAATTATAAAATATTAGCATTATCAGTGACTCACCATGGGAAAATCTTTTTATCTTATCCCTTATCTCTCATGTTTTTCAGGTTACAAATCCAAAGTTCAGTCCTTGCACTTATATCATTTTTCCTAATATAACCAGGAAAAATTACATATTTTATTGATTCACATTGCTTTTATTAGTCAATTCTTTCTGTTAGCAATCAGCTTTGAAAAAAAGGGGAAACATCATTTAAATATTTGCATTGAAAACCTTAAAAATATCTCACTGTTCATCCAAGGAATAATGGTAGAAAATTTAAAAAGCATTACCAAAATAGTAAATATTTAATAATAATTCATAAGGAAATAGAGTAACTCATACTTTGTAATCCCTCTGGGTAATTGGAGAGAGATGGAGAAAGAGGTATTGAGGTCACAATAAAATAATTTGAATATTACCAATATTTATATTCATAATTGCACATTCTGAAATTCATCACATAAATTAATATTTTGGCACACTTATAAACTATCCCAGCCATCAGCAAATTTTAGTTTTCCTGGAAAGTCTGAGATAAGTATACAAATGAGTGTAGTACAGAATGAGTTAAGTCCCATAAATTAGATAAAAGTCATTTCCTATTATTTAATAATTATAGCATAGTTGTCTACATGTAGCAAATCTCAATAATACTTCTTGGGTTGAGCTGGCATTTGACTTAATCTCTAAGCATAATACAAATTGTAGTGATTTAAATGACTACTTGGCCATTTTTACATATACCACATTATAATAACAATGCATGTCATTAAATTTTAGATCAACTTTTTAATTAGATTTATTACTTGAAAACCTATTGAAATATATGCAGCCTTTGTCAAACTGTGTCAGTAACCACAATGGTAAGGAGACAGAAGACTCCAAAGGATGGCAGTGGTATCAAATGCTGCAAAAGTTTTTGGATTCATCCTTGTACACTTGTACATTTGTTTCTTTATGAGAAATGCTTACAAATGGGATTGCTACATTCCAAGATATCCATTTGTAGACTTTTGACATACATTGACATACATTATCAAAAGTAGTGTTTATTTTTTCACATCCACAATAATACTAGTAGACACCAATCTTTTAATGTTTGCCAACTTGAAAGATGGAAATCGGTATCCCTGATTTTAAGTTTTCCAATGGTAAAGAGAATAAATACAGTTCTACATGTTTATTTATATTTCTTTTTTTGGTCATTTTTCTATGCTTTTCTACATTTTCTATTGAGTTTAAATCATTATTCACATAAAGTAGCAAAATGCAATATAATAATGACTTTAACCTATATTTACTGTTTATATGCACTGAAGATATTTTTCCAAATTATACATTTTTAAAATTTTAAGTAAAAATATTTTAAATATTGCAATGAAATCTTAATCTTTGTTTTTATGGAATTGCCTAAGTTGTACTTCCTTACAATTC